>VMDR010000663.1:0-192741 GCA_007922815.1 Macrotus californicus | reverse complement strand
TTTTTTCAGATTTCACGTATCAGTGAAAACATATGGTATTCATCTTTCTCTGTCTGACTTATTTCACTTAGCATATATCCTCTAGGTCCATCTACATTGTCACAAATGGCAAGATTTCATTTTTTTATTGGCTGAGTAATAGTCCATTGTATATATGTACCAATTCTTTCTCTAATTGTCTATTGATGGTCACTTAGGTTGCTTCCATATCTTGGCTATTGTAAAGAAGGTTGCAGTGAACTTAGGGGGTGCATATTTAATATTTTAATTTTCTTCTGATGAATACCCAGAGTGGAGTTGCTGGATCATATGGTAGTTCTATTTTTAATTTGGGGGGAAAACTTCCATACTGTTTTCCATAGTGGTTGTATCAATTTACAATCCCCCCAACAGTGCACAAGTGTTCCATATTATCCACATCCTCACCAACACTTGTTTGTTTGTTTGTTTGTTTATTGAAGACAGCCATTCTGACAGCCATGAGGTGGTATCTCACTGTGGTTTTGATTTTCATTTCCCTGACAATCAGTAATGTTGACCATCTTTTCATATGTCTGTCTGTATGGCTGCTTTGGAGAACTGTCTGTTCAGGTCTTCTACCTATTTTTAATTGTATTGGGTTTTGGGCAGGGTGGGGGGGGTTTGATGTTAAGTTGAACAAGTTCTTAATAAATTTTAGATATTAACCCCTTATCAGATATATAATTGGAGAATATTTTCTCACATTCAGTAGGTTGTCTTTTTGTTTTGCTCATGGTTTCCTTTGCTGTGCAAAGAATTTTTAGTTTCGTGTAGTCCCATTTGTTTTTTTCTTTTTTTAAATTATTTATTGTTCCATTAGTTGTCTGCATTTTCCCCCCACTACTCCCCCCTACCCCAACAAAACCCACCTCCCTCCCTTGCTCTCACCCTCCCCCTTGGTTATGTTCATGTGTCCTTTATAGCAGTTCCTGAAAACCCTTCCCCCCATTATTCCCTCCTCCCCACCTCTGCTTATTGTTAGATTGTTCTTAATTTCAATGTCTCTGGTTATATTTTGTTTGCTTTTTTCTTTTGTTGTTTATGTTCCAGTTAAAGGTGAGAGCATATGGTATTTGTCCCTCACCACCTGGCTTATTTCACTTAACATAATGCTCTCCAGTTCCATCCATGCTGTGGCAAAGGATAGGAGCTCCTTCTTTCTTCATTTCTTTTGCCCAAGGAGACATATTCAAAATATCATTACTAAGAGTTATGTAAGAGGATTTATTGCCTATGTTTTCTTCTAGGATTGTTATGGTTTTGGGTCTTACATTTAGGTCTTTAATTCATTTTTAGTTTATTCTTGTATGTGGTATAAGACAGTGATCCATTTTCATTTTTTTGCATGTGTCTGTCCAACTTTCTTCACACCATTTATTGAGGAGATTATCTTTACCCCATTGTGTATTCTTGCCTCCTGTGTCATAGAGTAATTGACCATAGAGGTGTGGGTTTATTTCTGGGTTCTCTATTCTTCTCCATTAAGGTATGTGTCTGTTTTTTATGCCAGTACCATGCTGTTTTGATTACTATAGTCTTGTTGTATAGTTTGATATCTGGTAACGTGATACCTCCAACTATGTTCTTCTTTCTCAAGATTGCATTGGCTCTTTGGGGTCTCTGGAGAACCACTACTCTAGAGTCTTGATAGCCTTTATAGAGACATCAAAAGGAAGATGGCCAAACACAAGTTTTCCTAAAGATGACTCTCCTATTTCTCAAGATTTTCCCATATATTTAGACTTTCTGGTTTTAATTCAGCCCACCACTAAGAGCTCTCCTCTTTCAGAGAAATTACTCAGTTCTTGGAAAAAGGGAAGGCTATAATATCCCACATAACCAGTGAACAGAAAGCAATATTAGTGTATTTACAGATTATTTTGACAGAAGAAAGAGAAAAAAAGCAGAGAAAAATGGAGATATTTTTTAAGTGCTATAACTGATAAGATCATTAGTTCTTGGGTCATAGAGGAAATATTGACCAAATCTGAAACTTAATTGGTTATTATCAAACTACAGATAACTTAAAAACTGTTAAGCAACATTCACACCCACTAATTCTCCTAAATCAATATCCCAGAAAGAGCTAAAATCTACCTTTGTATTATCAGTGAAGGAAAGGCCACAGAATTCTTGAGCTAGAAATATTTTGAAGATATCTAGCCACTACTTCATTTTCAGGTGGCAAGAAAATGTAAAAATATGAGAAGTGTTTTTTCAACATATTTTAAAATTGATTATTGATCATTGTATTATGATTATAAATAAATGAAAACAAATGACATATTGTGCAGAAAGGAAATGGGAAATAAAAGAAGAATCTCTTCTGGTGCACTCTTTCTGCTGAGGTAGAAATTAAGCATTTTTTTTTCCCCACAGCCAGGTTTCAAAGTGCTGGTACAGCAGAAACTCTTTGTTGTAAAAATGTTAGACACAGTATTTACCATAAAAGGTTAACAGTGATGTGTTAGGATTTTGTTGTTCAATCAGGTAAAATGATTACATTCTAAGGAGTCTGTGAGTAATTTAATTTGTTTAGAGCCCAAGACAATAAAGTTAACACCCATATTGTTCAGTTACTTAGGCACTGTTCCACAGCTAAAGTCTGCTCCCCGACCTTGACCAGCCTTTTCAGAACGTGCATTAGGTTTAAGAAATAACTCAGTAAGCAAGTGCAGATCATGCAACAGAAATTCGTTCACCATGGCTGGAAAAGCATCTCAAAGTTGCTAAGGAAGGTACATACTAAATGATAGAGTCATAGAACAGTATGGTTAGATGGGAACTTTGAGATCATTTAACAGGATCCTTCAATTAACTCATTACAAAGCTTAGAATCAGAGAAGTTTAATAATTTTTTCAAGTTAAATGAGTGGCAGAGCTTGAAATAAAACTTCTGGTCATTCTGAGTATTATGCTCTTACACTGTAAAATACCCATATTCACCTCAGTGAGTGATTGTGGAACTTAAATGAAGTAATATAGATGAATGCACTATTTTAAAGTTACCAAAACATTGTGGTAACTGGGCAGAACTGGGTAGAACCATGACTGTTTTTTCTTTTCTTGTATGGGTACCAAAATTGCAAGAAGAAATAATATCTAAATGCCTGACAGAAGAATCAGAAAAGTAAATATGCTTTGCACAAGCTTTGCACAATGCCAGCATCATAGCCAATGAGGTTTATCTGAGGCGTGACCATTGCCGATTGAAAACAGAAGAAAAAAAAGAATATAGTGATCTATGCTGATTTTGCAAAAGAGCAGATTGTTCATCATACTTCAGAGGGTATTACTAGGTATTATCAGCCAGTACTTGTCTTCCAGAGTAGTCACAGGTTAACACTACATCCACCTACAGGAAGATTGGGGTCATCTTAGGGTTCTGACTCCAACAAAACAGAACTGGACTAAACTAGAAAGACTAAACCCAATCCCCTAATTATATAAAAGAGTATTTGATTGGTCTAAGCTGGTCAAGTCACCACCACCTCTGCTCCAATCAAATTTTGTATATTACAGAGTATACACAAGGCTTCCACAGTAAGGAAAGATATCTAAGATGAGAACAGGTTATACAAGTGTCACTACCTGGTGGGAACAGTAGCAGTAGTTTCTCAGGTTACATAATCTCTGGGCAAGTCCACAATCTATAAAGTTAATATATATATTTTAATGAGTTTGTCCCATTAAGAATCCGTAGGTTTTTTTCTAACTCTTGCAATGCATGCACACACATACACACATTCCTGTAGATCGGTTGAATTGCCGTTGCAATTATGAGATTTAAAATACTTCTTTAATAAATGCACATCTCTGTTTAGTTCTTTCTCTAAACACACTGAATTTTCCTATAACACAAAATAACCTCAAATTTGAAGGAGTTTTGTGTTGTTAAGTTATATTACATTTAACTTTCTCAAGTGAGTAGTTGCAAATTATATTTTCAACTGGGAGTATGGATCAGTGGTTAAAAACAGGAAGTTTGATGAGTAAACGTGAAACCAGTGAAAATACAGAAGATAATGAGGGAAATTCAGAAAAACCTGAAATTGTCCACAGACGTGACAGTTAAGGAGTGGTTCCTGAGTTTTCCCACATGAACCTGGTAGTGGAAAGCATGATTGCAATATCCTGTCAAACAAGCAGTAAATCAACAGAGGCAATCAGAGGCTGATCTTGCATGCTAATTTAAAGTGTTTTCCTTAGTATTTTGGAGATTTAAGTTTTGTGACCCTTGTTCAAGAAATCCTAGAATAATAATTGTCTGAGACCATGATGCTAGCAGAATTCTTTAAAAAACCAATCATGCAAATTTTAAGGAAGAGCACCAGAATTCAATGAAAAGCACAATCAAAAAGGCTAAATAGAAATTGTTTCAGGTTCCCCTCAAAAGCAATGTTAGAACCCCCTTAAACAGCAAAGCCTCTATACTGGGAGAAACTAAAGGGAAGCAGAGGACAGCAAGTGAAAGAGCATCATGTGCAATAATTCATTTTTATGGCTCAGAAAGTACAAACAACTATTTTGGAGAATGAAGTCAATTAGACTTTTTTGAACTTGCATTTGAATTAAAACATCAGTATTACTAACTTGGCCATTCTCCTCAGTCTTTGCTTCTTATATTTATGATAGTGTATTTGATGGTAACATGGTGGATAAATAAATTTTCACTGTTATTGGCATGTATTTACAGCTAAGACAAATCTTCAGGAGGATGATGATCATGGCTGAGCCATCATAAAACCTGAAGGCCCAAGCAACTTCTGCAAAATTCACAAAAAGAATACTTTCTGAGAGCTTTCTCTTGATTTTCAAAATGTGTTCAGTAGAACTATTCATATTCTGTATTATCTTAAACATGTGTTTTACTCTTCTTTTTCTACAAGTTCTTGATGAAATGGAACTTTTTCAACCACATAGACGTAAGCTGTCTTAACTAGAAGAAAGGCCTGGTTCATCTTGAAGAACTTTTTTAAAATCATACATCATTTGGCCGCTCAAAGACATCCTGGGAATACATCAGGTTCTTATTTAATGATTTCAGACCGTGACACAAATGGCTTCTGGAAGGGTAAGATATGACTGTTACCCCTTGTCAGCCAAAGCAAGCCTATTGGTCCCGATGTGACAGAGTGATCTGGCAAACCTAGGCATTTTCTGAGGTGCTTACCTTCCTCTTGGATCTCACACTTAGAGAAATTCTGTCCCCCTAGTGAAGACTTGGAAAAGTTCTCTCACAAACTGTAGGCCACAAATAACAGGATTTTATTGAGATAATTAGATACTCAGTCCTTATAGTCTTCAAAACCTTAGACCCCTCCATGTCCTTAGGCTGCTTTATCTCTGCCTCTTTCAAAGTGACAAGTGACCTGACACAGTGAGAAGAGGAGTACCAAGATCGTATCAGCCTGCCTGACACAGGCCGGGATTTCGGCTGCTCCTGTGATGACTTGGAACTCCTTTTCAGGACACTGTCATTTCCTCTCTTTGCCACATCTCATTCTTGCCAGAGCATTTCCTCTGTTTTCAAATAGAAGGCAGTTTGCCAACATATCCTTTGCCTTAGAATATTAATCATGGTTCTAGTTTGCCAACATATCCTTTGCCTTAGAATATTAATCATGGTGCTCTGCCAAGAATTAGAATGGGATAAGAATGGAGACTGCTTTCCAGACCCCCTCATGCTGTCAGTGTAATCCTAGTTATTGCTGTTTTTCTCAGGAATTGTACTTCATTTCCTGCTTTTCTTACCCAATCAGAAAGTAATTATCTCATTCTCCGAATGACTGGATTTATTTTTTCTTCTCCTTATTATTATTCCTCTTTTCTCTTTAATTTCTCATAAACAGCAGTTCTGTTGTATATGAAGCATTCACTTGTACAAATGCATCAGTATATCAATGTTTTATTACTTTAATTAAGCCAAAAGGTATTGAGGGCCAACAACACTAGCTACTTCAAAAAAAAACAGATATATTAATTAGACATCATCTCAAAAAGCTGTTGTCTCATGGAGGGAGAATGGGTAAGTGTGAACAGTATATAAATAACCACTAAAATGAGGAATAATGTGAGGATAATAAGGGCAAAGTCTTTGTGGGGTCAAAGGAGAGAGAAGTTCCAGGTATTTGGGTTATCAGGGAAAAGCATCAGGAAAGAAATGGATTTGGCAGACAGAGACTACTGAGGTACCATCCAGACCCAGGTGGAAAGGCAGCAGAACAGAAAAGTAAGGACATGTTAAAGAAAGACAGTGGTGCCACTTGGCCAAAATGCAGGCCATGTGTGGGAAAATGTTGACATATGAGATAACTCTGAAGATAACTTGGACTGTAAGTTCTCCTACTTCATTTTCTGGGAAAGAATGAAACCATGAAGATTTCTGAGCAGGGCAGTGGCCTAGCCTGAGAATGTCTCAGGAAGGAGAACCAGCTAAAAGTTTGTAAGGTCAACCCAAATATCCAGGGCAGGAGCGAGGGCCATGTAGGAGTCACAGCAATTGTCCAGACAATAGACAATGCAGGTCTGAACTGAGGAAACAATAACAAAGGAAGGAAGGAGAAAACACCTGTGATGAACACCCACATGTCAGGAACGGCATGTACCTTGATAAACATGATTCCATTTAAAGAAAAAGAGAACGGGTATGAGAGACATAACCAGGGTCATGAAAAAGAATGGGATCACTATTTCTTGAAGAGTTAGTATAAAATGTGAAGTTTTCATCCAACCCTCTCAGTTGGCCATGTAGGTGATGTTCTTTTCCCATTTTATAGATAAAAATACCAAGACTCCATGATCATAAGTAGTTTGCTCAAGCTCAAAAGTGTAATAAGTAATATAACCATGATTTGGACCTAGATGTATCGATGCTCTTCCCACCCTGGGTTCCACGCAGCCTACAGAATCTTCAATACTCAGTGATTTATTAGGCACAGAGATTGAGAAGTGAGCAAAAATAAAAAATTACTTGGGAGTTTTGAAACATGACTCATTAATTGTGGTGTCATTAATAAAAACAAAATAAAAACAGGGTTTAGAGTTTGGGTAGTGTATGTTAATGAGCTTACTTTTAAATATGCTGAGTTTGAAGTCCTGGCTTATTACCTAAGAAAATTTTAGCAGCAGTTGGAAATTGCTAGACTGTGGAATCATCAGGAGAAAGATTTTGAGATGAAGAGAGAAGAGATGAAAGGTAAAGCAATGTGAGTGGATGAGGAGTGACCGGAAACCAAGAATGTGGAGAAGAGAATATCTTCAATGTGGAGCAGAATGAGGAAGAAAATGCAGCGAGTCAGTACAAGAGTGACACAGAAGTTTTCAGAAGAAATGAAAGAACCAGCAGAATGTGGCACCGCAGAGGCCATAGGAAGAGGAGTTTCCACAAGTGAAATTTCCACAGACAGTAGGAGGCAAGTGAGGACTGAGAACAACTTATTAGATTTGTTGGATATGAAACAATCGATGACCTTCCAGAAGGTGATTTTACAAAGGGGTAGAGGTAGGAGCCATATTAAAGGGGTTAAGCAGAGAATGTGTGAGCAAGAAGTGAAAGCAGAATTTGTACTCTTTGAGAAGTTTGGTGGTGAATGGAATGTAGATAAGTATTGACCTGATGGAGTAGCAAGGTCAGAGGAGGGTCACTTCAGAGTAGGGAGGGCCCTGACCCTATTGTGGGCAGAGGAGGAAAGATTGAAGATGAAAGAAAAATAGGACCTAAAGGATGAAGCAAAACCAAGAGGAGATAAGCAGTAACAGAATCAAGAGTAGTGTTCTTGCAAGTAAAAAAAACAAGGTACCTTCCTCTGAGGTAGGTAAAGGGACCAGAGGGCTCCCCTTCAGGGGATATTGAGAGAATTCACATGAACTGGCCTCATTCTCAGGAAACATAAGGCAAAGAGTTAAGAAGTCAGAGAAAAAGAGGCTTTCCCAAAAAAACTTTGGAGTTCATATTATAAAATGTTTACATAGGTCAGAAAATGAAAATTCAGATTTGAAAAGTTACCAAACTTTAACAATTTCTTCAGCTAATTTCCATAGAATCTAAAATTGTTATTCTCTAAAAAGCACGCATGTCTTGCCTTGGACTGCATGGTTATAGTTTGGCCAATGAAAACAGTCTCTCTGGTCATCAGAAATGAAGCAGCTCTCTGTACTGTCACCTGTGCTCTGCTGAGAAGTTTCAAGAGACTTCAGTAATGTTTGTCGAAGGAAGTGCTGATCCATGTTTATTTCCAATGGCTGTCAATTACCCAGTGGTTTTGATTAGTCTACAAGTAACAAATGCCAGCTCTTAAAAAAACGTTAATATTTTACATGGACTAGCAACAGAACTCTAAAATGAACTCAGTTACTAGAGATGTTTTCCTACCTCTTTCCATTCTCTCACTTAATCACTGAGAGCTCCCATTCATTGGTTTGGTGCTCCATGTGGGGTGTATAATGTACACGAATGACATTGAAACAACATAAACAACACATAGCCTTAGAGTGTGCTGTAATTCTCGTTTCTATTTTGAATGAAAAAATCAGTAACTGAGTCAAGCACCTTCTCCAAGTTCTCCGAGCTAGTAACAGTGGAACCAGCCTCAGTCCTGGACTGACTTAAAAGCTTGTGTATCTAAGGACTAAATTGCAACACCTCACAATTCAGTTGCATTGTGTACAGTTTTTCTCTTCTTATCTAACTTCTCAGGTTACCTAAGAACTCTTCTGTCTGTCTTCCTCCTTATCATAAGAGTATAAATTCCTTGAGATCAGATACCAAGTCTAGTATCTTTGGAACAGACTCTGAACATTGGACATCTTCAAAAAATATGGAAGTAAATTGAAGTAAATTAAAACCAATTTAAAAATTATTAATCTGTGTTTTTCACCACGTCTCCTTTGTTTCCACTATACTTCCTACACTCGCTACTCTCCCACTCTCCTGGTTTCAAGAAAATATCCGAGTTGGGGAATGTGAATATTATGAAAATAACACGGTGAAACAGCTTCTATGAACAAGACTGCTGAATTCAAATGTGTAAATGCATTGAAGAGAGAGTCTTCTCATGAACAATTATCCAGATGAGTGTGAGGTGAGGATCTTACTCCATCAGAGCAAATGTTCACTTTGTTTATTCAAGTGAATACCTTCCATTTCTTTGGCCCAGTTCCTGCCCTTTACAAGCTCTCAGACAAGTCAGGGAGACAGACAGGTGTCCTGAGACTATAGAACAACCTAGTAATGCCAGAACAGAGGTGGGGAGGATAGCCAAGCAACAGTTTGATAGTATTTTATTATTAATGATATGTATTTCAACCTAACTCCCCAATATGGGCTCATTTCCTTTTTGCATCAACGTGAAGCCTCAAGTAAAACCACACAGTGTATTTCATTTCAAAATGAAACTCATGACACAGCGAAGCAGTGAATCATCATCAGAGTCCGTGAAATTTCAGTCCTAGTGGTTTAAACACGGGCTGCGTCTTTTCACATCATGAAGATGCATTATATATTCTTGAGCTGAACATTTTTATCATACATTTTAATTTATATGATGATTGTCAAAGTGGCTCATCTTTGTGCTGTAATGATAGATGCTGCAACTCTCCACATCACTGAAAACTGAGTGTGGAGCAAGGAGGAAATGAAGGGAGAAAACTATTTTTCTTACTGACCTAGATAATGAAGGACATTAGAAAGTTGATCACAATTTTTCCACAGTGACTATTCACACAGGCTAACCCTGTATTACTATTTTTACTTTATTGTGTGCCCTACAGAACTTTTGTAAGTTAGCAAAGGGCTGTAGCATTTCACTTTGGAAAGTCATTCAATGAAAAACCAAAAAATCAGTGTTAGAAAATCTTACAGTGAAGTGTGACCCCAAGTCGATAACACATTTGGTATTCATGAGGATGCCCTGAATGTAGCTGCCTACACAATGGGTGATGTCATAGCTTCTTGTCTGTTTCCAACTTTCCTCTTAAAGAGAAAATAAAAAAACTCAGTGATTTCTCAGTTAGAACACAGGTCCATGTGAACCAACCACTCAAAAAGGCCCATTAGACTTCACTGGCTTCACCCTTACACACCAAAACAAATCCATGCAGCACCAAGGCAGAGGGAAACTAAAAATCTATCTCAGTAATGCAGATACAAATTCAACTTTACCTCAACTTTTACCTGATTTTCAAAAAGTATTCTTGTGTATACCAGAACATACTAAATCTTACAATGATATTGTATCATCTCAACCTGCATAGTCCTTTTCTCTACCCCTATTTTTACTGCCTCACAGTTGGGCTCATGCTTTCCCCCTTCATGCTTGCCCAGCTATGGTTATGTAAAGAATGTACAGACAAGTGAGTCAGAAACGTAAAAAACCTTCCCAGAGGCCAGCGGCAAGGCTACAGATCACATGCAAACCATGTGATGTTTCCGATGGCACTGACATGCATCAAGACAAGAAGTTTCATCAGTGTAGCCCTCACTGGAAAATCCTAATGAATCACCACCAACTATATGACAAGCAAGGAAACTGATGGTCTGTATCCAACCTCTTTATTCTGTATAGTAGATAGAGAGATGACAACAAGCTAGAAAAAGGTGCGTGGATTTCACAACTCCTGACATTTTGATTTTGGTCAAAATCAAGGTCCTTCCTAAATCCTTATCAGCTAAATAGATGAATGAGACACAGAACTACTTCCATTATGACACATCTTCCTCTATCAACCCCACCAAGTTAGTGCACACCCAGATCAAATCCTAGTCTTTTCTTCTTTCTTTACAATGGAGTCACATCTTACCCTGGGGTGAGGTGGGTCAGCCCATAAAGTGAAAATATCACTTTGAATTTCAATTGCCCTTGAGAACTCCTTGGGCTCCTTGCTAGAATCCAACATATTCTGTAGGTGACCTTGTCAGTTCTCCTCTCATGTTTCTCTAGGGTTTTGATAATTTTTCAACTCCTACAGTGAGCATGTCAATAAACCCTCCACCACCCACCTACCAAGTCCCTTAAACATCTGTTCATGGAAACCCTTAACATTATTCCTACAATCTTTTCATGGATTGCCACAAAAGACATTGACTGTTTCAGGCTTGATTGGATCTTCTGCCTGAGTAGAATGGACGAATAACCACACAACTACTCATCTCAACATTTACCCCGTCTTTTGGTCTCCCCACCTCTATACTGTCTCTACTCTCTCTTCTTCCCCCCCCTTCTCTTATTTCTGCAGAGTTCAATTCAGATAAATCAATTGCTCCTAACATGAAAATCTTCTGTATTGAGGGAATATTCTTCAGAAACATTTATAAACCCATTTGCTCTCGTTTCTTTATTCATTCACTCATTCAACTCATTCATTCATTTATTTATTCATTATACAAATCATCATTATACATCAACTCTATACTGGACACCGTTCCATGCACTGGGAGATACACTAGTGTTCACCATAGGCAAAGTCCGTGCTCTCAAGGAACTCACTTTTTAAGAGTAGACAGTAAATACACATATGCCTAACAGACTGTCAGGCAGGAGCGAGTTTTAAAAATTTCAGGGGTCAGGGATAGAGTAGTCAGACAAAGCCTCTGATAAAGTAGCATTTGAGAAAAAAATCCTAAGTAAGCAAGGAGACAGCCATGTAGATATCTGAGGAATTGGTGTTAAAGATAAAAGATAGAGAGAGCAGTATGTGTAAAGGCTTGGAAACGAGTATGAAATTGGAGTTTTCCAGAAACAAGGTAATGTCCAGTATGGATGAAGCTGGAAGCTCAAAAGGGAGAGTGGTATGAGTTTGAGATCTGCACAGAATCCAGAAGGACTTTTGGCTTTTACTCATGGATGTTATGTAAAGCCCTGAGCCGTGGGTCAGTCTGAGTGAGGAGGTAGCATGGTCTGACTGAGGAAGGTTTTTTTTTTGACCGAATTTCTCCAGCTGTCACGTGGAGTGTAGTGGGGGAGGGGCACCTGGAATGTGTAAGACAGAAGACTAGAGGGATCTTCCAAACCCCTATCATTGCCTAATGTCTCAAATTAGTATTTTCCAGTATTTGCCTTTTCTTTCAAAGAAAAGAATTGACAAAAGATTTCTAGTGAAGTTTTATTACCAGACTACGCACCTTTCACACAGTCCTTCCTTCCATTCTGTAGGTCTGACTTCACACCATGAAATCTGCTTTGAACCTGGCCGTGAGAGCAAAACTCCCTGGCACATAGCTCCTTCAGTGCCTGAAAGCCATGTGGATTCACTGAAAACTGCCCTCTTATTAAGTTATGATTCTACATTTTCACTTTCTTTTATGCCCAGAGATTCTGGCAGCTTTATCAAAAAACATAACAACTTGAAATAAAAAAATTCAATGTGTGTTTCTACTAATAAAATAATGTATATTTAATATGAACAGTAAATTTATCTCTGAAGCAAATACCCAGATAAAATTACCTTTGAAAATTTACTGTTTTGAAAGGCTTTCAGAAAAATTGTAAATGATCTCCTAAGTTATTAAAATCTGAACATTTCTACCAGATTTTATGGCACATACACACAAAAAATGTTCCCTTTATATTCTCATTATAAGAAGATAAGGAAGCAAGTCTCCTTCCTTTGTGGAAAAACACGACTCTTGGTAAGTGGATATATTCTTTTTTAAGATTGTATTTATTTATTCTTAGAGAGAGGGGAAAAGTGGGAGAAAGAGAGGAAAAGAAATATTGATAAGTTGCCTCTCACATGCCCCCAGCTGGGAACCTGGGTCCCTGTAACCCAGGCATGTACCCTGACTAGGAATCAAACTAACAACCTTTCAGTTTATGGGCCAATGCTCAACTCACTGAGCTACACCAGTCGAAATGGTAAGTGGATATGTTTTTACAACAAAGGATCTGTTGCTTCAGATTTTTAAAAACTAATTCATGATTCAGGAACATGGTGGCCAAGTAGGTGGAAGCTGAGTCCGCTTGCTCTTGCCCCGACTCTAATACTCAGCTAATCTTCTGACAAATAAACTGAACATTCAACAGAATCTTAGCTGATATGAAGTTTGGAAGACAAGGAGTACAGAAGATGCTTCACAAGGGTTGGTAAGAAGACTTTATAGGTTGGAGGGGAAATATCCCATGCATGGCACCTGGAGCTGTGGATAGCTCAGTCAGAAATCACAGCTTTGCAGCTCCCTCCCCTCCCAGGGCAGAGAACCTCCAGACTCAGGAGTGACATGGATACCAAAAGTTGTGTAGATCCAGGCTACACACACACACAGCAAGCAGCACACCCACAGTTGTGTGGCTAAGGCTAAACAGGAGAGTGCTAGAAAGAGAGAGGGATACTATCTTCACCTGGGTCAGCTGGAGGCAGGCTGCAGCCAGCCATGACTGTGAGAGACTTTTGGCTTTTTGGAGAGGTGGTGTGTATGGAAAACTACACAGTGACTCAGTACTGCAGTGGGTGTGCCCAGAAAGGCTTTTTAAAAGGGGACCTGAAATGTGCTGGGCAGGGACCCTGTGCACAGCTGCTCTGCCAGCAAAGGGAAAAGATTGAAGGCATGGTTTGCTCGCACTGAGTGCAGCTGGGCAGAGAGATCAGAAAGGTGCACAGTAAGGGGATTTCTCAGCCCCAGCCCAGTGCAGCTAGCAGGCTGGAAGCTGCATAGAAGGAAAGTTCAGGACAGTATCTGCTGTGAGGGCAGTGGGCTGGGAACTGGACAGGCAAGAGTTGAGTACCTGAGTGTATTTACATCCAGGCAGAGCCCACTTCCCCCCGGAAGAGATCAAATCTCCAGGAAGGGAAGGATGCAACCAACCCACACCTCCTGCAGGATTGCAAGCACCACCACATCCAATGGGGAAGCTCTGCAGAGCAGGCAGGACAGGCTCAAGAATCCACTGTAGGGTGCATATCCACAAGAGAAAGACAGAAAGAGAAATGCCTTATGAGACCATTTTGAACTTCTCTCAGGGAGACAAAATACGCTTGTTCCTAGGGCCCTATTCCACTGAGTCCAGCAAAGCAGGGAGATCAGAAGGTGCAGCAGAGGGAAATCAGAGCCCTGCCCAGCCTTGGCTCACACAAGAGCTGCCATCAGCACCAAGCAAGAAAGAGCTGGCCCTCTTAAACAGATTGGCTTCACCCTTGAAACAGACAGCTAGTTCATCAGAAACTATACACAATTGGAAATAAACTGGGACAGACCAACACAGGTGGTGCAGCTGCAGGGGGAACACACCCACAATTTTCCCAGGAGACTAAACAGTGCCTTCTTGCAATAGAAGCCCCCTCTAGAGGCAGGCGAAGGTGATACAGGCAGTGCTGCCAGAAGTTGAACAGCCCTCGCCCACCCCAGACTGTAGCTGACAAAAAGCCAGAGGCAGATCCAAACAGAGAAGAGAAGGCAAACAAACTGCTGAGACAAATTCTACCTCTTTCTCCTTCAGAATTTGTGTTATTTTTTTCTTCCACATAGCCTTTAAATATTTCTTCTTTTGCTTCAATTATATTCTAAGTAATTCATTATTCTTTGTCTTTTATTTGTTATACTTTTTATTTAGATTACTTTATTTTATTTTTATTTACAGTCTCACATTGTACCCTTCCCTTGTCTTACTCCACTTTGCCTTGTTCCTGCCCTTTCTTTTTTTCACTGTAAATTTTATTTTCCCCCATGATATGCCTTGTTCCTATTCCTTACTCTTCCTATTTCTCCTCCCCTTATCCTCTCAGAATCATTCTTCCTTCCTTCGGTCAGCCCACATTCTTTTTTCCTTAATTCTAATATTATTTTCTTTCCACCTTTATAAACTGTGGCATGTTTGGTGTGGATATTACAGTTATTGTTATTTTTCTTTAATTGTATTCCTATTTCTGCTCTATTTTTTTAATTTCAAAACTCATAGGTTCCTCTCCTCCTTTCTTACTTCATTTTGCCTTCCTCCTGCCCTTGTTATCTGAATTTGGAGTTTTATTTTTTCTCTTTCTTAGTCTTGATTCTATTCCTTACTCTCATTATTTCTCCTCCCACTTCCCTCTCAAAATCAATTTTCTCTCCTTTAGTCATCTCACATTCCCCTTTTCTATATTATAAAAGTCTTAATCTCTTTTTACCTTTATTAATCTTTGCTCAACTGCTATTAATATTGCTGGTGCGATAGGGAGTTATTTTTGCCAGCATGGGTTTGGTTTTCTGGGCAGTATTGCTTCATTAACCAGTGCCTGTATATCATCATACAAGATGTGGCAGGAGTTTTGAGTGCCAGTCAGCAAGCCAGAGGGGAGAACCCCGCAATAAATAAGCCATCAATAATCAAAGCCAAAGTACAAAAAGAGAGCCCATATAAACTGATTAAAGGACAACCCTACAACATACACATGAGGAGATTAAAGAGAATGCACCACTGAGTCCCACAAAACTCCCACCACAGAAGTCCACCCCACAAAGACAAGAAGGTAAAGCAGAGCAACCTGAGATGGGAAAACAAACAAAAAGAGTCACCTAAAATGGAAAGACAAGGAAACAACCCACAATCAAAAGGAAAGGAGAAATCTCCAGAAAAAAAAAAAAGAGCTAAATGAAATTGAGGCAAGAATCTATCAGACATAGAATTCAAAATAATGGTTTTAAGGATGCTCAAGGAACTCAGTGAGAAATACAAGAAACTTTTTGGGAACTACAGCAGCATGAAAAAGGACAGAGAAACATGAATAAGAACCAGGAAGAAATGAAGAATACAATAGACGAAATGAAAAATACACTAGAATGAATTAAAATCAGGCTAGATGAAGCAGAGGACCAAATAAGCAAGCTGGAAGACAAGGTAGAAAGAAATGTAACAACATTTGTGTCATAGGAATATCAGAAGGAGAAGAAAAGGAGCAAGGGATAGAAAACCTGTTTGAAAAAAATAATCACAGAAAACTTCCCTAATTTGGAGTAGGGAAAATGTCACACAAGTTCAGGAAGCACAGAGGGTCCCAATCAAGATGAACCCAAAGAGGCCCATTCCAAGACACATCATAATTAAAATGGCAAAATTTAAAGACAAACAGAGTATCTTAAAGGCAGCAATGGAACACTAATAAGGCTATCAGCTGATTTCTCCATGGAAACACTGCAAGAAAAAAAGAATTGGCACAAAATATTCCAAGTGATGTAAAGCAAGGACTTACAACCAAGACTACTCTATCCAACAAGGCTCTATTTAAAATGGAAGGTGACATAAAGAGTTTCCCAGAAAAAAAAGAAGGCTAAAAGTGTACATCTCTACCAACTCAGCACTACAAGAGATACTAAAAGGACTTCTATAAAAAGAACCTGCAGAGAGAGAGGAACAAAAGTGCAGAAAAAAATGGCAATGAATAAGTACCTATCAATAACCACCTCAAATGTAAATGGATTAAATGCTCCAATCAAAGGCATAGGGTAGCTGAAGAAATAAGAAAACATGACCTATATATATATATATGCTGTCTACAAAAGACCCACTCCAGAACAAAAGATGCACACAGGTTGCAAGTAAAGGATGGGAAAAAAATAGTCCAAGCAAATGGACATGAAAAGAAAGCTGGGATAGCAATACTTCCATCAGACAAAATAAACTTCAAGAAAAAGGCCATAAGAAGGGACAAAGAAGCTCATTACATAATACTTAAGGAGTAGTCCAACAGGAGAATACAACCCTTGTAAACATACATTTACCCAACATAGGAGCACCTAAATTTAGAGAAAATCTTTGATGACTTTAAGAAAGATACTGACAACAACACAGTCGTTGTAGGGGATTTCAATACCCCACTGTCAACAATGTATAGATCTTCCAAACAAAGAATCAAAAAGAATGTTGTGGTACTGAACAACACCCTAAATCAAATGGATTTAATTGATATATACAGAACCTTTCACCGCCAAAGAGGCAAAATATACATTCTTTTCAAATGCACATGGAACACACTCAAAGACAGACCACATTGTAGGACACAAAACAAGCCTCAACAAATTCAGAAAATTCAAATCATCAAGCATGTGCTCAGAGCACCATGAATTGAAACTAAAAACCAACCTCAAGGAAAAAACTCTAAACATTCAAATACATGAAGACTGAATAACATGATATTTAGGAATGAATGTGTCAACAATGTGATCAAGGAAAAAATCAAAAAGTATCTGGAAACAAATGAAAATGAACACACAACAACCCAAAAGCCATGGGACACAGCAAAGGCTGTACTGAGAGGGAAGCTCATAGCAATACAGGCCTATCTAAAGAAGACAGAAAAATCTCAAGTAAACAACCTAAGCCTATATCTACAAGAACTAGAACAACAACAAACAAAGCCCAGAGCAAGTTGAAGGAAGGAAATAATCAAGATCAGAGCAGAATTAAATGACATAGAGACTAAAAGAACAATTCAAAGGATCAATAAATCCAGGAGCTGGTTGTTTGAAAAGATAAAATTGACAAATCTTTAACCAGACTCATCAAGAAAAACCCAAATAAATAAAACCAGAAATGAGAGATGAGAAGTAAGAACTGATACCACAGAAATACAAAGGAGTGTGAGAAATTACTACAAGGAGTACATGCCAAAACACTGGACAACCTGAACAAAATGGACAAATTTCTAGAAACATACAATCTTCTAGTCTGAATCAAGAAGAAGCAGAAAGCCTGAATAGACTGACAAGAGCTAGTGAAATTTAAGCAGTAATCAAAAAACTCTTGGCACACCAAAATCCTGGACCAGATGGCTTCACAGGTGAATTTTACCAAACATTTAAGGAAGAACTAATTCTTATCCTTCTCAAACTATTACAAAAAAATTCAAGAAGGAAGAGTCTCAAACTCCTTTAATAAGGCCAGTATCATCCTAATTCCAAAACCAGGTAAAAAAACAACAAAGAAAGAAACCTATAGGCCAATATCTGATAAAAATAGATTCTAAAATACTCAACAAAATATTGTCAACCTGGATTCAGCAATACATTAAAAAGATCATACACCATAATCAAGCAAGATTCATGCCAGGGATGCAAGGATGGTACAATATTCACAAATCAATAAACATAACACACCAATAAACAAAATAAAGGATAAAAATCACATAATAATATCAATAGATGCTGAAAAAGCATTTGATAAAATCCAGCACCTTTTTATGATAAAATCTCTCAGCAAAGTGGTAATAAAGGGAACATACTTCAACATGATAAAAGACATATACGAGAAACCTACAACCAACATTATACTCAACAGCAAAAACTAAAAGTTTTCCCCTTTAAATAAGAAACAAGACAAAAGTGTCTGCTTTCACCACTCTTATTCAACATAGTACTGAAAGTCCTAGCCACAGTGATCAGACAAGAAAAACAAATAAAAGGCATCCAAATCAGAAAGGAGGAAGTATAACTGTCATTACTTGCAGATGACATGATAGTGTACATAGATAACCCTATAGTCTCCACCAAAAAATCTACTCAACCTAACAAGTGAATTTGGAAAAAGAGCAGGATACAAAGTCAATATTCAGAAATTGATGGCATTTTTGGACACCAACAATGAAATATCAGGAAGAGAAATTAGGGGGGGGAATCTCATTTACTATAGCAATGAGAAAAATAAAGTACCTAGGAATAAATTTAACCAAGGAGGTAAAAGACCTGTACTTGGAAAACTATGGAACACTGAAGAAAAAAACTGAGGAAGATACAAATAAATGGAATCATATACTGTGTTCATGGATTGAAAGAATTAACATCATCAAAATGTCCATACTACCCAAAGCAATCAATAGATTCAACACAATCACATATTTCACGGATATAGAATAAATATTTCAAAAATGTATATGGAACCAAAAGTGACCCCAAATAGACTCAGCAATCTTGAGAAAGAAGAGCAAAGTAAGAAGGATCATGATACCTGATATCAAACTATACTACAAGGCCACTGTAATCAAAACAGTCTGATACTGGCATAAGAAGAGACACATACATCAATGGAACAAAATAGAGAGCCCAGAAATAAACCCAAGTCTTTATGGTCAATTAATATTTCACAAAGGGGGCATGAGCATACAATGCAGTAAAAATAGCCTCTTCAATAAATGGTATTGGGAGAATTGGACTGGTACACGCAAAAAAATGAAACTCGACCACCAAGTTATACCATACACTAGAATAAACTGAAAATGGATAAAGTACAATATAAGTCATGACACCATAAATGTCCTAGTGGAAAACATAGGCAGGAAAATTTCAGATATCCCACATAACAATATTTTTGTGGCTACGTCTCCTAGGGCAAAGGAAATAAAGGAAAAATAAACAAATGGGACTACATCAAATTAAAAAGCTTTTGCACAGCTAAAGAAACCATCATCAAAGTGATGAGGGAATTGACTGTATGGGAGAACATATTTGCCAATGATACATCAGACAAGGGTTTGATCTCCAAAATATCTAAAGAACTCCTATGATTCAATACCAGGAAGACAAACAATCCACTTAAAAAAATGGGCAAAGGGCGTGAATAAACACTTCTCCAAGGAAGACATACAGATGGCCCATAGACATATGATAAGATGCTCTACATTACTAGCCATCAGAGAGATGCCAACTAGAACCACAATGAGATATCACTTCACACTTGTCAGAATGGCTATCATTAATAAATCAACAAACAAATGCTGGCAAGGATGTGGAGAAAAGGGAAGCTTAGAGCATTGTTGGTGGGAATTCAGACTGGTTCAGCCACTGTAGAAAACAGTATGGAATTTCCTCAAAAGCCTGAAAATGGAACTGCCTTTTGATCCAGGGATCCCACTGTTGGGAATATATCCTAAGAATTCCAAATCGGCAATTCAAAAGAACTTATGAACCCCAATGTTCATAGCAACACTATTTGCAAGAGCTAAGTGCTGGAAACACCTAAGTGCCCATCAGTAAATGAGTGCATCAAGAAACTGTGGTACATTTACATAATGGAATAGTACACAGCAGAAAGAAAGAAGGAACTCCTTCCTTTTGTGACAGCATGGATGGAACTGGAGAATATTATACTAAGTGAAATAAGCCAGTCACTAAAAGACAAACAGCATATGATCCCACCTATGAGAGGAATCTAATGAACAAAATGAACTAATGAACAAAATAGAATAATCTGCTTGGAAACATGAAACAGACTAACAGTGAACAGAGGGTGGGGAGGGGCATAATGGTGGAAAGGGGGAAGGAGCTAGTCAAAGAAATATATGAATGACCCAGGGGCATGGACCAAAGGGCAGGAATTGACTGTGGGAGTGGGTGGTGCAATGAGCAGAGGAGGACAAAGGGAGAAAATATTGGAACAGCTGTAATAGAATAACAATAAAAAATGATTAAAAAACCTAATTCAATGTTTTGTTTTAATTTCTTTGTTAAACAGCAATCTAGAGAAAATTTTTAATGGTCTGAGAAATCTCTGAATATAAGCTTTGAATCCATAAAATGTAATTTTGTAACATAATCTTGGAATTACTTAGAAGCAAATAGTAAGTTTTTTAAATTAAAAAAAGAAAAAGGGCACCTAATGCAATGCAAAGTATAAAGTATAGTGCAAATTATCATCACTAAACTCCCCATTTTTCATACATATGTGTATATATATGAGTATATGTACATATATACATTTATAAAATTTTATCCAGTTTGCCTGAGATATTTTTGTTTAAACCTCTGTCAATCCTAACTATGACCCAGCCCCCTAAAATGCCATGGCACCCCTGTTCTACTCCCTGAGTACCTGTCAACTGCCTGAGTCTATTGCCTGCTGGAGTCATGTCAAAGAAAGTAGACCTGATTTTTTAGGCAATGTGGGTCCATTGAAGATTTTAGATAATAGAAATAATATAATTTTTCCACATATATTTAATCAAAAATTTGTTGTACACTAACTGTGCAACAGACACTGTGCTAGGTAACGGAGGTACAACCACAAATAAGACACAGCCTGCAACCCTAGAAAAATGCACAGCTGGTAGAAAAGTAGCTGGTTGAGAGCCGAGTCTGAGCAAAAGGCAGTAGCAGCCTTTTTAAATAGTCTAAGAAAGATGGTAAAGTTAAAGGAAATCCAAGAGAAATGTCAAAAAATTAACTGGACTCTGCCAGCCATTTTATTGTCAGGTTTCCTTTCCTCACCAATTCTCAGTTAACACCCTCCAGGATTTTCCCCGTGGATGTTTACAACATGTTAGAACTCTGTTACGTGATCCAAGTTCAGAGAACTATAGGAGAGTACCCTGTTTTATTTGCCTATAAATTAGTAGAATAAATATAGCCAATGAGTTTAGTCAAGGATTTGAGTACCTTTGGTATTACAATAATAAAGAAGAGGAAACACATCCAGAAAAGGTATGAATCATAAAGTTCTGTTTTATAAATCAATGAGCATAAAGTAAAAGTATGAAAGTCCATGTTAAGGAGACACTATTCATCACTCTCATTCACGTACAACAATACTTTCCAGTACTTCAATGGAAAAAGAAAAGGTTAAAGTTTTGGCACAGTCTGAAATCTGGCACTCATAATGTTTAACCAGCCTACAAGGCTGCCTTTCTCCTAGAATCTCCTCAAATGAAAATGCAGACTACCTGTTTTTAAGGGGAAGAAGCCTTGAAGTGCTATTGTGTTAGCTTTTCAGAAGCAAATGAATAGAACAGGATAAGGCTAGAGTCACCAAGTTTCCCCATATTATCATCTAATACATCTAATCACACAGAAAATAGAAAATCTCGTTGTGATGAAATGAGCCCATCAGTGGGGAGCAAACATCTTCCCAGTGTATCTTGCAAGGGAAAAATCTAGCCACATTTTGTTTATTATTTTTTACCTTTTCCTTTATTTTTATTGTTGACACTATTACAGATGCCCCCATTTCCCAACCCCCCACCTAAACATTTTGTGTTGTTTTTTTAAAATAGTTGATCCTACCCAGTCTGGCAGCCAGTTCACAAAGGTCCTAAGCCAAGCTTAAGTCAAAGTGAAGACAGTGGTTACTATGTACATATTTCTAAACCCAACCAAATAATTCTCATTTCTTGATCTTTGCAGATAAATGACTGCGAATATATAGAGAAATGGTGACAGACAGAACACTAAGCTCTCAAAGTGCTTGTTTGTAGTCTCATTGTCTCAGTTACCTATCTGCGTAACACACCACCCAGAAATGTAGTGAGTGGCATAAAACAATGAGCATGCTATTGTGCTCCTTCCTTGCGGTGGTGAAGAATTTTCACAGAACACAGATGACTTGTTTCTGCTCAGTGATGTCCGGGGCCTCAGCTTGGTGACTCCACATGCTGTCAGGGGCCTCAGAAGGCATGGCTGGAATAGCAGAAACAAGAGAATCCACTGTCCATGTGGCTTCTTTAATCACAAGTCTGGCACTTGGCCTGGGAGGAGTAAAGGACAAGCTCGGCTGGGGCTGTCGAGCAGAAGACATACATGTGACCTCTCTAGCTTGGTGGTCTTGAAGTAATGAGATCTTACATAACGGTCCAGGGCTCAAAGGACAAGTGTTCCAGTGAACAAGGAAGAAGCTGCGTGATCTTTTGTGATCCAGTCTCAGAGGTCACTTAACATCATTTCCAGTGTGCTCCATTGGTTGAGGCATTCATAAGCCCACCCAGATTCACGTGGAAGACACATAGACCCCAACTCCTGATGGAAGCAGTGTCCCAAAAAGTTGCAGCCACGTTGTTAAATTGTCTCAGTTACCTTCCATATAAGATGCCACCATCGACAGAAAGACAGACTATATTATTAAGAGCACAGGACAATATGGGAAATAGGGAAAGTTCTCATTAGGTACATGAGAAGTGAAATGAACGGACAGACAGTCCCTGTAAGAATAATCTCACTGGAGGACACCAGGAACACTCAAGATCTAATTTCTATGTAGCTCTGTTACTCTGTTACTTGGATTCTTCACCTCCATCAGGGCTGCATGGCCCCTTTGACTAATGGGCCTCTAGATCATATCATTGTCAACACCATGGGGCTACCATGACTTCCTCCAGGCAAGTTCTTACACATCAGGTCAGAAATGAAGAACCAGTACATTACCACAGCTAAAGAATCATCACTGTATGAACATATGGAGACAATTTTACTTCTGCCATGAATACCTATCCTGAATTCTTCTGGGTATATGGAGGAAAGGAAGAATCAGGGATTCCTTAACCATTACCCCACACCCCCCAAGCCATCTTCAAACTGTTTAATGTCACTCCCAGTAGGATCACAGAGCAGCAGGGAAGAGAGAAGGAGATGAGCGGTTTAAGGACCCAGGCAAGAAGAGCAAAATATTACCATTAATTAGATAATTATGTAATTATATTAATAGCAGAGGAAATAAACTCTAAGGCATACAGCTTAGCTAGAGATAAAGAGTGTCACTTAATAATGACAAAAGTTACCTCATATATGAAAGAAATAATTTTAAATTTTTATGCAACTTTTGACATAACCTCAAAATGTTTAAGCAAAATTAGCATAAAGAAATAGATAAATACAATATCATGCAGGGATAGTTTAACAAATCTCTATATTGGATAGATCAAGAATATAAAAAATCAGTAAGAATATAGAAAAATCTTATTACATAATTATATAATTAACATGCAAAGTTAAGATTTGAAATGCAGAGATAACAATACAATTTTTTAAGCACACTTGAAACACAAAAATTGACCCAAATTGGTCCTTAAAGCAAGTTTCAAAAAATACAGAATTGTTGGTTTCATTCAAAGCATAGTCTCTGACCACACTACAATGTTTTTAAACTTGACACCAACAAAAAGATAACTAGAAAAATCCCATATGTCTGAAAATCAATAAACTTCTAAATAGCTCAAGGGTCAGAGAAAAAAATTAAAATGGAAAATTAAAAAATTTAGGACTAAATAATAACAAAAGTACCACAAACAAAACTAGAGGAAATACAGCTGAAGCAGAAATTAGAGGGAAATTAACAGTCTTAAAATGCTATTTATGTATTAGAAAAGAAGAAAGCCTGGAAATTAAAGTGCAAAGCATGAATCTTAAGATTTAAAAAATATATAAAAAAGATTTTTAAAAGGGGAAAAAAAGAACAGCTTAATTAAGCAAAAAAGATAAAGAAAGGAAATAGTAAAAATGGATAAGTTAATCAATACATAATAGAAATAA
Organism: Macrotus californicus; assembly: GCA_007922815.1. Classification (NCBI taxonomy): domain Eukaryota; kingdom Metazoa; phylum Chordata; class Mammalia; order Chiroptera; family Phyllostomidae; genus Macrotus; species Macrotus californicus. The sequence continues at coordinate 168,524 of VMDR010000663.1, read as the reverse complement.
TTCACAAAGCCAAAAATTGTCCATTTAAGAAAACTAATACAATTTACCAACCTCTCGTAATATAGATTTAAAAAATAAGAGTGCAAATAATATCAGATATTTTTTAAAATTTTTATCTATTGGTTCTTTTAAGAGAGAGAGAGATAGAATCATCAATCCATTCTTCCACTCATTTATGCATTTATTGGTTGATTCTTGTATGTGTCCTAACCAGGGAGCAAACCTGCAACCTTGGTGTATCAGTATGATACACTAACCACCTGAGCTAACTGGCCAGTGCAATGTCAGAAATTTTAAAAGGAAATTGACAGAGGAAATGAATCAATATTTTTCTGAAAATATCCAAATGGCCAATAGGTACATGAAAAAGTGTTCAACGTGACTAATCATCAGGAAAATGCAAGTCAAAACCACAATGAGCTATCATCAATCACCCACCTGGGTCTACTTGCAAACTGGCCCCTGTACATGGAGGTCAGGGAGAGACTAGAGAAAGAAGCTGGCCACTCCAGATTGGTGAGTGGCTTATTGGTTTAATAAGCAAGGGAACTTACATGCAAGGCTTGTCTTCCATAGCTGCAAGATGAGTACAGTTGACCTTTGAATGACACTGATTTGGACTGCGCAGGTCAACTTATAGATGGGTTTCATATCCTCCAAGTCAACCAACCTCTGACTGAAAACAGTATTTTGGCATTCCCAACTGCAGATTCTCAATTGTGAATTCCCAACCACAGATAAAAATGGTATTCCTGATATACTGGTTGAATTTTCAAATGTGAAGAAAAAATACATTAGAAAACTTTGGTGAAATAAAAAGAAATATACCACTTATAAAAACTGATTTAAAAAAAGGAAACTTTAATAATTTGTAAGTACTCACCTCCTATCACAACCACATCAAAATAACAACTAAACTATAGAACAACCATCATTAGACCACCTGAAATTTGGCTTAATGGAAGTCCTACAACTAGAGAATTAAAGAAGGAGCCACATCAAGAGTGGTGGAGAGTGGGGGGGGGGGCAGAGATGTAGAACAGGTTGGTCCCATATCCACATATGGTAGACAAAAATAGGGATGGGTATCTTGGCTGCAGAGGTATCCCCTAAGCAGCCAAGAGCCCCAGCTCTACACCATGACCCCTCAGCCTGGAATTCAAGCACCAAGAAGAGAAGTCCCCATAGCTGCTGGTTGTAAAAACCAGCAGAGATTGAGTCGGGGAAAAACCAAGGGCTTCTGGAGTCCCAGGCAGTTTCTTTTAAAGTATTCATGCAAGGATATACATTTACTCACTCCTTCTGAGCTCCAGTGCTGCAACAATGTCTGAAAAGTACCAGAGACATACAAGGAGGAACTGAATTATGCCAAAACAGGGTATGAACTAGGGGACAGGAGTGGGCAGCTTTCAGAAGGAAGTGTTGGCCACCGTTCCTTTGTTGAGCCCACCCTCCACAGAGCTAGCAGGCGATCACTATATCTAAGACTCCATCAACCTGGCTAACACTGTGACCCCCACCTTGGTGATTTCCTGAGGCCCTACCCCATCCAAGATGTTTCTAGTGGCTTTTCCATAAAAATGGCCTGTTCTGGCTCATGTGTTAGATTTTCCTAAATCTCTCAAACAAGAATAATATGAATGCATTACAGGGAATTAACAGTGGAGTAGATGAAGCAGAGGATCTAATAAGAGATTTGGAAGATAAGGAAGCAGAAAACATCCAATCAGAATAGCAAAAAGAAAACAGAATCCAACAAAATAAGAATCGTGTAAGGAGCCCCTGGGACAACTTCAAGCACAGCAACATTTGCATCATGGGGGTGCTGGAAGAAGAGAAAGGGCAAGTGATTGAAAATCCATTTGAAAAAATAATGACAGAAAAGTTTCCTAACCTGGTAAAGGAAATAGACATAAAATCTAGAGAGCAGACAGCGTCCCAAACAAGATGAACATAAAGAGGTTCTCACCAAGACACATCATAATTCAAATACAAAAGGTTAAAGACAAATAGAAAATCTTAAAAGCAGCAAGAGAAAAGCAGTTAGTAACCTACAAGGAAACTCCCATAAGACTGTCAACTGATTTTTCAACAGAAACTTTGCAGGCCAAAAAGGATTACAAGAAATATTTAAAGTGATGAGAAGCAAAGACTTACAACCAAGATTACTCTACCCAGCAAAGCTATCAATGAAAGACAGATAAAGAGCTTCCCAGGCAAGAAAAGGTTAAATGGCAATAAACATGCACAAATTGGTGTTACAGAATAATCATGAGCATGTAAAGTACAGCACAGGGAATATAGTGAATAATATTCTAATAACTATGTGTGGCATCAAATAGATGTGAGATTTATTGGGATGATCACTTAGTAAGTTATGTAATGTCTAATCACTGGGGTGTACACCTGAAACAATATAAAAAGGTATGTTAACTCTAATTGAAACACTTTTTTAATTATTTTTTAAAAGTTTTGTAACCCTTAAAGATACTGAGTCAGCTATTTAGTCATTTGTGTTGGTGCAGGGTAAATGGAGGCAGTTTGGCTTCCTCACCCAGGTATCTGGATAACTAAGGGAAGCAGCTTTCCAATAAGCTTGAAAGGGCCTGATAAGTAGTGCTCTCATAGCCTTGAGACTGGGTCTGATAAACCGTTCCTACTACATGAAGTGGGCTCGCATGCGCAGAACCATGCTATATAATTTTTTTGGCTTTCTGCCAACTTTGTTTGTTGTTACTACTTAAGAAGGTAGGGGCTTCTCATTAGAGAGGCACACAGCTTGTAGTGTGTGTGGCTCGCCCACCCGTGGATAAAGGCATGTCAAGCATCCCCACAGCTCCATGCATTTTCTTCCGTCTGCCCGAATCTAGAGTGGACCTGCCAGGCCTCAACCAGCTGCAACACATTTGGCTTCTGTGAGATATTTTTCTTCATATGCTGCAAAAATATTTGGCTATTGAATGCATATAAATTAATTTTTAACCCTTTCGGTACAAGCGCTCTTTCCGTCGCAACACTCCCACTGTACGAGGTGCCGCACCGAAAACGCACACATAGCACATGGTCAGTCCTCCTTTGCGTGAAGACTTTCCTAACCTTATATAAGATCTATGCTTAATAAAACAATGCTTTTTTCCAAGTGTTGTTTGTAACTTTAATATTAAGAGATACTTATATAAAATTCTATCAATTTATAAGTAAAATTTATAAAAATTATATACAGATGGATGCCGGGTATATCCGGCACTCGTCCACACAGGTCATCAGATGGGCGCCGGATATATTCGGCACCCGTACCGAAAGGGTTAAATATAATTTATCCCAGTTTAACACAAACTATTCCAGACTACAGAAAAGAGAAAAAACTAATCCTTTACTCTTTATGCACTTTGCATAACTGTGATTCCAAAAACTGACCAAAGTAATACAAAGAAGAAAAACTGCAGACCAGTCTCAATCATGAACTTAGATGTGAAATAACAAACAAAATATGAGCTAGCTCAGTTACCCTGGGGATATCTTAATGTCCTGAAATGTTGTATTTCTTGACCTAGCTGGTGAATACATTGTTTGTTAAAACATTATTCTTTAAATTGAACAAATATGTATTTGTTTAAATGCATTTTGTACACTTCTCTTTATACAGGCTATATTTCATTAGAATAACAATCATCATCATCCCTAGGAGCACCTGACATACTCACTCTTTCCCATTAAACTCATCAGCTGTTCCTCAGAATCTCTTAAAAATCTGTGCTAGCAGCTACATGAAGTGTGGCCCAGACACTAAGCAGCAGCAGTATCACATTGGAATGGGTTAAAAATGAAAATCTAGGTCCCATGCCAATTTACTGAATTGGAAATCTCTGCAGGTGAGACTCAGAAATCTCTATTTTAACAAGCTCTCCAGGTTATTTGGAGGCTCAAGTTTGGAAAGCATTGTTCTACTGATAGCCACAAGTAATAGAGGACTTCCAAGCAAGAGGTGGGACTTAAGCCCAAGAGAACTTGAGCCATAGAATACATGGTGTCCAAAACCACACCCAGTGTCTCACCTGTAGCACATATTGCAACATGCTGGATTTTCCATTTCTGAGGGACCAATCTCACCTGGACCAATCTCATCTCACAGTAAGAATGATGATCATTTTTCAATGACTCACACCTGAACATCTGTGTCAATTATAGGGCAATGGTTCTTTAATTATAATGCAAGATTTCTTCTCACTGTTCACCCAGAGTAAACACTGCTCTAGCTCTGAGGGAAAAATGTGTTCATTCTGAATGATCCAGGGACAAGGACTCTCATAATTCATAAGCTAATCATTCATTTGTAGGAATATCCAAAAGTTCTCCTCCTTGCTACCTCCCCTCTTTTGTCCTCTTCACTGTTTCCTAGAACATTTGTATCCACAGGAAAAACAACAGAAGGACACTTTCAAGTAAATTCCTCAGTTCCTCAGGATACCTGCAAATGATTCACTGGGAATTGAGACCGAAACAAGTGGCCAAATAATATGTATTTTAACGATGAATTAAAATGCTCGTTTTTATATGTGAGTAAAATAACCTTAAGAAAGTTAAAAAGCCATCAGTGGTGGAATCAGAATAAAATTTGATTATACAAAATCAAAGAAAAGACAAAAGAATTAATTAATGCAACCACTTGGAAAACTATTTGGCTGGCAATATCTACAATAACTGGATATACCCCAAATCTGAAACATTTCACTTCTAGTACACACCCAATAGAAATATGTATATATGTTTACCTAAAACCATGTACAAGAATGCCCATAGCAACTCTATTCATATTAGCCCAAATCTGGAATCAATCCTAATGTCCATCACAAGTAAAATGTATGATAAATTGTGGTACACTTGTATTCATAGAATACACACAATACACACACTGGAACACTATTAAATAAAAATGAGAACACTGCTGCTGTATTCAAAAGCACAATTATAATATTGAGTGAAAGGAGGCATTAACTAAAGAGTACAAGGTCTGTCCAGAGAGTATTCAGCCATGTGCTATGAAAAATAGAGACTTTTACTGAAGAAGATACAAGATACAAGAAACATTGTACATAGGACAATGATGCCTCAGTCCCCTTCCAAGTAGACACCTTGTGACCTCACACAGTTCTCCCAATCACCATGAACTGCCCTGTTGTATTTTCCTAAATCTCATTGATGGTCTAAAATCTCTTCCCTTTTAAAGGTCATTTTAGTTTTGGAAAAAAGCAGAAGTTGCAGGGCACCAAATCTGGGCTATAGGGGGCTGAGTCACCTGGGTGATTTTATGTTTTGCCAAAATCTCTGCACTAGACATGATGCATGAGTGGGCACATTGTCATGGTGAAGCTGCCAATCACCAGTTGCCCATAGCTGTGGCCTTCTGAAATATCCGAATTGTTTCCGCAGAGGAATGTTCAAGCTTAACACAAAATTGGATGCAGATTCATTGCTCTACTCACTCAATCATTTTGAATGTGATGGCCACACAGTACACATGCTCACTCAATGCATCTACCGCCCCCACTGACTAGTACAGTGAAGTCATCATTGTTCACACATAGACATTCCAGTCCACTCTCCTTGGCTGCCAGGTTACATCAATGTTGCACAAACCGTTCTTGTTATATTAATAATGGCTGGACTTTTTGAGGACAGACCTCTCATATATATTATAAAATTTTACTTTTTTTTTTTTATTGTTATACAAGTACAGTTTTTTCCATTTTCTCGCCACCACTTTAAAATACTACTTCTATCAAGTTCAAAACTATTCTATAGCAATAGAAGTCATTACAGCCTCTCCCTCTGAAGGAGGGAGTAACGGCTGGGAAGAGGCTCGAGGGAGGTTAACAGGGACCTGATAATGTCTTGATCCGAAAGGTTGTGCTGTATGTTCCCATTATAAAAGTTAATCAGTTATACACTTACGACTGGCCATTTTACTGATATACTTTAATTTAAAAGGTGCCTTGAAAAAATATTTACCTTTACAAAACAAGTGGAGGGAGGGGAGGGATAGAGGGAAAGAGGAAAGAAGCACTTAAGTAGATTCATTTGGTACCCAACTCTCTGATTTCAGTAGTTTCTTAGGTCAAATGCCAGCTTTGCCACTTATTTGGGTAAAGCATTATTTAAATTCCTCTATAAAATTAAGATATAGTCGTTCATTCATCCAACAAAAAAATACTATTTTTTGTGTCTAATATTATTATGGGAGAAACTCCCAGAAACTTGGTTTTTCTCATCAATGCAGTAAAGAATTAAAGATCAGCGAGTCTGTTAACGTGCAAGAAGGGTTTATTGGTGATCCGTTCTCATGGAAGACAAAGGGTGTAGGTAGGGGTAGAGGGCTGAAAGGCTTAGGTTCAGGGCAAGCAAGGTAAGGGTGTTTAAAGGCCAGGGTGGCAAGAGCAGGGGTGGTGAGAGCCAGGATGGCAAGTATGCAAGGCCAGACAGCCAAGAGGCCAAACCTGCCAAGCCCCAAGTCGTTAGTCCTGAGGACTTGTATAGTTGGCGGGGGGAGGGGTGGAAGAGTAAGAAGTTACCCATTTGACTGACAGGTAAAGATGGTGCTAGCTTTCCGGAAAAGGGGCAGGAATACCCAAAGGTATTAATGAATTTCTTCCTTTAGGCACTATGGGCCCTTTCAGCCCTTTCAGGCCTTGGGATGAAAGCACAGTTTCAAAGGCTTTCTTTCCCAGAGAGTGAGAGACACATAGAATTTCGAGGACTGCTGAGTCAGTGGGTGGGACGAGTATCCCTCCTCCCCCTGGTTTTCCCCTCTGGCTGTTCATTCTACCATACAGACACTTGAGATACAGCCACGAGCAAAACACCCAAATCCTTACCCTCACAGAGCCAATATTCTAATGTGGAAGGAAGAAAAAAGTGTCTACTCTACATACCTCACTCAATTTCTGTGACTCTTGAGAGAGAGCGTTGTGAGAACCAGCTACTCAAAATACGGCTTGTGGATCAGCATTAGCACCACCTGTGAATTGTTAAAAAGGCACAGTCTGGCCTCACCCTAGACCTACTAAATCACTGCCCTACTTTTAACAAGACCTCCAGGTAATTTATATGCATATTAAAGTTTGAGAAGCACTGTTATAGCACTTTGTGAATCATAAAATGCTGTCAAGTACAAGCTGTTATTATTATTATTAGTCATGCTCATCAGGAAATTGCCACAACCCTGCTTTGTAGATACATTCCTATTCCAGCAAATAAGAGATGTGAGCCTAAGAAAGTACATGTTTATGCCTGTCTTAAAAAGCTGCTCTATCTCCAACATATGTTGCTGTGGAATGTTTTCTTTAAGTCAGCCTCAAATCTCCAAGTCAATAAACCCCTGCATCAAAAGCCCCACTGATGAAAATGCTGTTGGGGAACTTTACTGCTGGGTTTTTCGATTGTTTCAACACCATTTCCTGGACATTCAACAGAGAGCCCAGGAAGAGTACTTTGATAATGTAATAAAATGCTGAACAATATGGACTTCAGATTTACAGTTTTATTGGCATGTCCCAGATTCACTTTGTGTCTTTCATCTCCTAGCTCTTCAGTGGGTCTTTAATCAGATTTGTTCCAACAGTGCTTTGTGGAAATGAGAGCCCAGGAAGCTGCCGACTGCTGGTGGGAGGGGATGTTGTTCTGAGAACAGGGTCTAGTCAGGCCTTTGACAACTGTCTTATGAGACATAAAAACACTTTGTCAAGTTGTTCCTCTAGGAGTGTTACTCAAAATTTAACATGCATGCAAATTACCCAGAAATCATATTAAAACACAGTTGACATTCACTACGTCTGTGTTGGGGTTGAAAATTCTTCACTTCTAGCGTGTTCACAGATGATACTGGTGCCACTGGCTCCTGGACCACACTGTGAGTAGCAAGGTCCTCTCCCACACAGACTCAAAAGGGGAAAAAAAACAGTGATTTTGAAACACAAGTCCCTCCAACATACACAATATGTTATCTTCTGGTAAAAACCAATGCCCGGCAAACCAAAGTAAATTGATTTACTGATACTTTAGGAATTTAGAAATTAAAAGATCCATATTAAAACTGTAAATGTAGTTTTAATATTTAAATGTAACCATTTATATAAAAACTGGAAATATACTAAAATGTTAAGATTTGTGTTTTCTTCTTTTTTCTTGTTTCCTTCTAAATTTTCTAAAATAAACATTGGTTAATTTTACAATATGGAAAAAATTGTCCTGGCTGGTATAGCTCAGTGGATTGAGTGCCAGCCTGCGAACCAAAGGATCGCTGGTTTGATTCCCAGTCAGGGCACATGCCTGGGTTGCAGGCCAGGTGCCTAGCAGAAAGTACATGAGAGGCAACCACTCACTGATGTTCCTCTCCCTCTCTTTCTCCCTTCCCCTCTCTCTAAAATTAAATAAAATCTTTAAAAGAAGAGAAAGAAAACAATAACTAGTTTTTAAAAGCATATTTTTACTATTTATCCTAATTTCATTCTAAACACTCTGAATACTGGATATAAAATTTCTAACTTTTCTATAAATATCAAGGAATGTAACATATATTCAGATTCTCTGTCCCTTTTTTCTCTGTCTCCTACCATAAGGACAACTTTGAGGGCTGCAAGAGGTCAAGTTGCAATGAACTCCAAATATCCAACATTACATTTTCTAAGGTAAGGAATTGCTTTTTTGGTTCTGCCACCTTCATGGTGAAAATGTATGTGGCCTCATTAATAGTAAATAACTGCCACTCTGTAAGAGCCTTTTATGATGAAAAAGTCTTCATTAGAAAACTCTGGACTTCCAAGAAGCACTTCATAATGCCTCTGATGAATTCATGATGATCTTAAAGCAATTCAACAACAAAAGCTGGTTCTTTTTCAAACTCTTGAGACAAAAAACGTTAAATAGAGATTATTGTTTATGATTTGGTCCTGCGAGCAAGTGGAGAAAAGCCACAAGAGTGGCAAGCAATCTGACTAGAACTAATTCTCTTAACAGCTGCCTTACACTACCTCTAATGATGCTTAATGTTTCTTGAGTACTTACTACGCACCAGGGACTGTATTAAATACATTAGATGGATTTTCCTATTTACTGCTCACAACAACCTATCTCCCCTATCTTATAATAGGGAACCAATATTAGAGAGGTGAAGTGACCTAACTACAAATACACAGTAGGTACAGACAAGACAGGAGGTGACTGATTCCAAGCACGATATGTCTCAGTGACACTCGGTAGAAATCAGTGAGTCTGGGCAGAGACCATGTCTTTTCATTTGAAAACAACAAAGCTTCAGGATAAAAACTGAGAGAAAAAAGAAAACTGTTAGCAATTATTACTTCTGGGTTAATGGGCTTAAAATACTTACCCTTCCTGTCCTTCACAAATTTTCCAAAATGCATTAATAATAATTAGGGAAAATTATTATTTTAAGTCATGTTAACTTTCCCTGTCTAGGATAGCCTATGTTAATTTCTCTAAAACATCTACACTGGAAAAACATCCACAAGTGACAGCAGGAGCACACAAAATTCTTACATCAAACCCAAGGCAAGAGTTGTATGTGTTAGAGGCCTACTGAGAGAAGAGCTACTCCCACAGGGAGAAAGGAGAAAAGTTGGAGGCAAAACATTCTAGTGACCTCACCTGAATCCAAGTGGCCCAGGTTTATACACCCACAGATGCTTTCTACAGGTTCACAGAATAAAACCTGACCATGTAAAGTACGGCATAAGGATTACAGTCAATAATATTGTGATAACTATGTATGGTGCCAGGTGGGTACTGGGGATATCAGGTGGACCACTTTGTAAAGTATATGATTGTCCACCACTGTGCTGTATCTCTGAAACTAATGTAAAATAATATTGTGTCAACTGCAAGTGAAAATATTTTTTTTAAAAAACTCACTCTGCTTTATGTGAGGGGGTGAGTGTTGCAGTAAAAACATGGTTTTCACCTGCCTCAGTGCACGGAGCCACTCGTGGTCCCAGTAATAATTTTTCTGGGTGGTGTGATTCTTCTGAAATTTTGTCAGTGGTGCTTTTAAACACAGACTCTGATATAAAAGGTACTGAAGTAATTAGTTCTGGAAAGGTCTCTTTTCTTCCTTCTCAGGGAAAAAGAACTTAAAAACTAAAAAGACTTAGGTGTTGTTTTTTTTTTTTAACAAGGATTCATTTCTCTGGCATTGCTAATATTTTGAAATCAGTAGAAACCATTGCGGTCTGCTTCCTGTTGTTCTCATTATTGGTGCTACTTTTGGTGTCATCCCTTGTGAGCTGGTGACATCATAGTGCATTGTTTGAGTCGTATTCATTACCCACGTGCTGGTGAGAGGACAGACGGATGAAAGAATGACAGAGATACTGCTGGAATCTCTCCTGTGCATGAGTCAGAGAGGAAATTGCTACTCTCCTCGCGGTCCACTGACAGAACACATACCATGTGCTGCAAGCACCAGGGGAGATCTCCAGCCATCCCTGTCAGCACAACCCCAAAACGAAGATCAGGATGGCTGCTCCAAGAGACTGGGCCAGGCCACAAGGCAGAAATTCCAAGTGACAGATAAACAAGGGAAACGGGAGGGGCTGAGGGGCTGAGGGGGGCTTTGAGATGAAGTTCTCTAAGGAATAATAAAATCTTCAAAACACCTCTGGGAGGTGGGAAGGAGGTAAAATTTTACAGTAGGTCTTCCTTAGTTCCTTCTGGAAACATGGGTTTTCCTATGGGCCAGAATCCTAATGAGGTAGATCAGTGAATCCTTGAAGAACAACCATTAAAAGCCTGATGTCATGATTTGTAGACTGATTAATTGGCTTCTTCATCTGTGAAATGAATAATGGTACTGAACTCATAGAAATGCTAGAAGGGTTAAATGAGGAAACATAAAAAGCTATTTACATAAAGTATGCAGTGCTTGGCACACAATAGGCCTAAAGACAAACGATGGCTATTACTAATTATGTATGTGTCTGTGTGTATAAATTAGTATGTATATATAAATAAATGTGTGTGTATATTTTTATATATATATAATCTTTGAGATACCTTATTTATTCCTTCTATATCTCATGGCAAAGAAAGATGAGAAGCATTCTGGTTTCAGTTTCGGATTTATTGAGGGTCATTAAGAGAATGTGAAGTGTTTTAAGTGCCAGACCTCCCAAAATGAGTCCAGATAACAAAGTAGTGTGATAAAACTCTCCTGTCTTCTTGGTTAATGGCTTTCCAGATTCACTGAGAACCAGTTTAGATAAAATACTCTATGGGTTTCTCTATGTCAGAAAATTTTCACAGAATAGAGTTTAGCAGGCAAGGAAGATGATTTTATTCAAGACTATTGCAAAAAAGGTCCAGTCTTTTGCAATAGAAGTGAGAGATGAACTCAACTTCCTTAAAAACAAAAAGTAAGAGAGTTTTTCAGTGTTGGGGGGAGCTAGTGGAGAAGTACTGGAGGGTATTGGGGGGAGGCGGTTAATGTGATTAGGCCATCTGTGTTTGCTAATTGTCATATCGACTTATGAAGTTCATCTCCTACCCTCCCACAAAGACTGGGAGATCTGTGTGCTTTCTTTCTTTTTCTTTTTTGAACTTTTTAAAATTACAGTTTATATTCAATATTATTTTGTACTAGTTTCAGGTGTACAGCATAGTGGTTGGGCAATCATATACTTTTCAAAGTGGTTCCCCCAATAGTTCAAGTTATTACAATATTATTGACTATATTCCTTCACCCTGCTGTGCTTCACTTCCCCCTCACTGGTGCTACCATTCTTGATGATCACATTTCAAAGGATGGCTCCCAGATCCCTGAAAAAATGATCCTGGATTATAAAACAGGCAAGAGACTAGGAAAATATTTACATCTCAAAGGGACAAAGAAAGAATTTGCAACTGCAAGTTTTCTAAAGCAAATGCTCTAAAGAGAGAGAGAGAGAGCGAGAGAGGGAGGGGTCAGTGACCTATAATCAGGAAGAAGACTCGAAACTTTAGTCGAGCTGTGGGGCACATTAAGGTCATTTGGGTTGTATTTCTAGTTTAACATAATCAGTCTTAATGCATCCGTGAAAAGGAAAGCTGTCTATGGTATGTTTTCTCTGGTGCTACCAGGTACCACCTATTTAAAACTAGCTTCCCATCCCCCTCCGCAATAACCTGTCTCCTTTCCCACCAGCTGAGTTGTGCCCCATGTCAGACAAAGACAGGTGCAGTCTGTAGAAGACCACTGTTACCATGCTGGTGTGATTTGGGGGAGGCAGTAAGGAAGGACCTGCAACTCTATTAGCCCTGCTGTCAGGGCCAGGTCCTCAGCAAAATGTTGAGGTAATCAATGTTTTTCCTCTCTTCCCCAGCCAGCCCCTCTTAATGTTTCAGGCACCCTGTGCCCACAGACTCTCCCCTCCCCTTTACTTTCCTCCCAAAAAGCTGGTTCCTGAATCTTATGCTAAAAATAAAGAACTGGCTAAAGCTTTAGAGGAGGCCAGAATGTGAGTACTCTAACTAAAGCTTAAACTAAGTGGTTCTGACCAAGAATAGGTTGGAATCTCAACAGACCTTTCCCTCGATGCTGAAAGGGCCCATTTGCAACAAATGGCTGCCACAAAAAAGCAGGAAAGCCCCAACAGGAACCCAGCCTGACAAGTTCCAGCCCTCAATAGCCCTGCAGTGGCCTAGTGCCAGGCTGAGGAAAGCTGGAGATGGGGGAGGAAGGATATTTTTGAGATGCTTGAAGATATCAAAAAATATGTTTATCCGAAGCAGGGTGATGAAAACCAATGTTTCCCCCTCTTACTTTTCTTCAGATGAGCTCTAGAGCTGAAAAAATAGGGAACCCCCAAAAAGGGCCCCGCTATTCCCTTCTATCCCTCAAGCATCAACTCAAGCCTTTCCTTCTGGCCTCAAAGCTATTTTATGAGAGCGGTTTATCATACACCAAATACCACCTCAACCGCTTCTATATCTACTCCCTCCAAAATGTCAGTTTTACTGTATGTCCCCAGAGCACTGTAAAATGAGCTCATATATACATAAAGCACAAGAAAGAGTGGTATATAATAAGGTTACATATATAGTAGTTATCATGTCATCATAAAGGTGACGGTAGTGATGACAACGACAGCATCAGAGCCCTGGTTGTGAGCCGGCTTTGGCAAAGGCAGAGTAGAAAAGTGCCCCACTCATAGCTGCTGGGTCAATACCATAAAACAGAGACACTCAGTAAATTCCCCAAAAGGAACATGGAATCATCCTGTTCATTGTAAAGACTGAAGATAGGAGAATGGATGGTGTTTTTCTCTAAGGACAGACTTAACCCAAGGATGCTGGTCTTACTATCTTGTATCAGGCAACCCCAGAAGGTCACTGAACTTGTCCGTACTTGAGGCTACCTCTACCCAGCACCACAGACACATACAAGATCTGGATGTGGGGCATTCCCAACTCCAGTGATATATTTCCCAAGAGACTGGGTTGGCCAAGAAGTCCATTTGGTTTTTTCCATAAGATGGCTCTAGTAAGTGCTTAGCTGTCTTTAACTTTATTTGAAACAATTTTGTTAGATTGTATTGTGACAGCTGTCATATCAACATACATTTAAAAAACATTGATCAAAATTGGTGAATTTTTGTGTAGCCATTTTAATATTGAAGATGGAAAGAAAATACACATTTTTGGCATATTATGCTTTATTATTTCAAGAAAGGTAAAAATGCAATTGAAATGCAAAAAAGGATGTGTGCAATGTGTGAAGAAGGTGCTGTGACTAATCAAACATGTCAAAAGTGGTTTGGGAAGTTTCATGCTGGAGATTTCTCGCTGGACGATGCTCCACAGCGGGTAGACTAGTTGAAGTTGATAGGGATCAAATTGAGATATTAATTGAGAATAATCAACATTTTGCCATGCAAGAGATAGCTGACATACTCAAAATATCCAAATCAATAAAGTTATTGGTGAAAATGAAAAGCATGTCCTTTATTTTATGGAAAAAAACCATATGGACTCTGGTCAACCCAGTACTTCTTAGGAGAAATTCATCAGTAAAGCAGATATAAAGAACAGTTCTGTGATATTTGAGGGATGGTGTCTCTTGACACCTGCCAGCATCCTTGAAAGTAACCAGCCAGATTTGTTACATAACAAGAACCAGCAAAAGCAGTTCTGCTTTCTGGGGAAAGCCAACTTCCAAAAAAAAAAAGCTTTAGAACTGTTGATATAGGGTAATTCAATACTAAACTGACCCATCAGAGTGTTTTGTTGATTTTTTTTTCTTAAAAGGGAACAGTGCAGTAGAGACAGTTTGTGTTTATGCATGACCTAAATCTTTCACTTCCTCTTGCAGGAAAGAAGCAGATGTTCAGTGTAGGATTGGGGAGAGAATGGGGGAGATGAGGGAAACAAACAAAAATTGCTATTCAAGTTGTTCTTTAAAACATCAGCCAGATGCTCCTTCTCATGTAAATGCTTAAAACTTTCATTTTCATTAATACGTTAACTCTTTTATCTTCTGCCTACTTCACCTTTCTTTAAAGGCACAAATGTAATAAAAGCAGAGTCAACAATTACACAAACCATCTTTTTAACAAATAGTGCTAACAATTAGATATTCACAAGGAAAAAATTAATTTAGACCCTTCATAATACAGACAAAAATTATTTTGAGAAGTCAAAACCACAATGAAATACCACCACACACAGCTACTATCAAAAAAAAACAACAGTATGAATATTTGTATGGATGTAGAGAAATTGAAACCTATACTTTTGGTAGGAATGCAATACGATATGGTCTCTATGCAAAGCAGTATGGTAGGTCTTCAAAAATTTAAAAACAGAGTTACCATATGATCCAGCAATTCTCCATTTGGGTATACACCCAAAAGAATTGAAAAGTAGGGACTCAGATATGTGTATACTCGTGTTCATAGCAGCATTATTCACAATAGTCAAAAGGTGAAAGCAACCCAAGTGTCCATCAATGGATAAACAAAATGTGTTGTATATATACATACAACAAAATATTATTCAGCCTTAAAAAGGAAGGGAATTCTGACACCTGTTATTACATAGATGAAACACGAGGACATTATGCCAAGTGAAATAAGTCAGTCAGTCCCTTACAAAAAGTCACATATTGTATGAGTCCACTCATATGATAAAGTGGTATGGCTGTTGCTAGGGGCTGGGGGATGGGAGAATGGGGAGTTATTTAATAAGTACAGAGTTTCACTTTTGTGAGATGAATAATCTGGAAATTGGCTATACAACACTACTTAATTTAAAAAATGGTTAAGATAGTAAATTTTATGTTATGTGTATTTAGCCATAAGTTAAAAATTATTTTAATGTTCTTAAGTCTCATGCCAACAATCAAGAGCAGAACTGAATCCAAAGACTGACAGATTCAAGCAAGATGTCAAAGCTACTGAACCAGCCCTGGCTGGTGTAGCTCACTGGACTGAGCACAGGCTTGTGAACCAAAAGGTCACTGGTTCAATTCCTAGTCAGGGCACATGCCTGGGTTGCAGGCCAGGTCCCCAACTGGGGGCATGCGAGGGGCAGCCACACACTGATGTTCTCTCCCTCTCTTTCTCCTTCCCTTCCCCTCTCTAAAAATAAATAAATAAATTATTAAAAAAGAAAAAGCTACTAAACCAGCCCTGTGTTTTCATTAAAAAGAAAGCTGATGGATATTCCGTCGCCCCTTGGAAGTTGTTGAGTACTATATTTTCAGCTGATCTTTCGGAACCTTCACATCTTTACCAGGTTTAAGCTTTGAAAAGTGAAGACAGAAACAGTAAGATGAAGATGAAAGAAACCTGACTCCCCATAATGGCGTTCTTCTCACTGTGTGATTTGGACTTCTGTGTTTGAAAAGAGTAGGCTCATTTCTGACACTGTATCAACCATCAACCAGCTAGCCTGGAGGAAGGAAAAGAACCCTCTGATTAACTAGCTGTGTTGATAAATTGCCCCCCACTCTCCACACTATTCCATGTGTCAGGAGGGAGTGAGGGGAGCAAGCAAAGAATTCACCCCTGGCTGTCACTCTGTCTCGCAGAGGTCACAGAGGGGAGTGACTCACAGACACACTGCCACAAACCTCACCTCCACGGCACAGTGAATTAGAGACCATCAGGGAAACATCTCACATTTCGACACAGGCCCACGCCTAAACACTCATCTGTCTCCATGCCAGCAATTCCATCCACCCCTCCATTATAGGACAGCAGACTCTCTTGCTCTTGCTGTCCAAGGTTGGTCCCTTTGCCCCACAAGCTGGATCCCATCTCTTCTGCATATTCTCTCAACCCTGTATCTTCATCCATTCCCTTCCTTTTAGCATGTGCTCACATCTCACCTATTCTTTAACATTTCAAAAACTCAGAATGTGCTATTAGATATATGCATGAGTGTATGATATATATATATATATGAATATGAATATGAATATTATTCGGCCCTAGAAAAAAGGAAATCCTGCCATTTGCTACAACATGGATGGACTTGGAGGGCATTATGCTAAGTGAAATAAGTCAGAGAAAGACAAATGCTTTATGATCTTACATATCTGTAGACTCTAAAAAAAACCAACTCACAAAAACAGAACACATTGTGGTTTTCAAAGGGGAGGGGTGGAGGCTGGGAAAATGAAGGAAGGTCATCCAGAAGGTAACAAACTTCCAGTCATGTGATAAATAAGCTCTAGGATCTAATGTGCAGCATGGTGACGGTAGTTAAAGATGTTTATTGTATACTTAAAGGTTTTTAAGAGAGCAGATCTTATTCCCTTCATAAGAAAAAATAATCGTAATTATATGAGGTGCTAGCTGTTAAAC
This sequence comes from Macrotus californicus, assembly GCA_007922815.1. NCBI lineage: Eukaryota > Metazoa > Chordata > Mammalia > Chiroptera > Phyllostomidae > Macrotus > Macrotus californicus. Next base: position 151,668 of record VMDR010000663.1, on the reverse strand, counting down.
TTTTGCGGGAATGCTTTTGCAATATACACATACATCAAATCATTAACGTTGTTCACCTTAAACTAAGACCATGTTATGTCACTTATATGTCAATGAGACTGGAAGAGAAGAACTTCTAGACCCTCATTCCCTTTCAAAGCCTCCGTCACTTCACAGCCAGAAGTCTTAAAAATTTCAGTCTGTATTGGTCTTCCTTTTCTTTTCTCCTCAGCCAACTGCAATCTCACGGCAACTTATCTCACCAAAGTCACCAATTAGCTTCCTGTTGTCCCATGTAAGAGACCTTTGACCTGATCAGATTACGGGGCGGTCTGCAGCACAGACCCTGCTGACCAGGCCCACTCCTGGCAGCATCTCCTTTCCTCGCCCCCCTGAACACGCCTGTCTGCTGGCTGTCCCCCTCCTCAGACTGAGCCCTCCTCTGGCCCCAGGGGCTACAGCCCGTTCCTCTCTCTGGGGACCCACACCCCCTCTTTATCTCCAGCCCCAGAATGTAGCACAATGTTAATCTTGATTAAACCTCTAGAAATACTCGTCGATAGAGTGGTCCAAGTAATGCAGTGGTTCTCCACCATGGCTGCTCATTAAATTCACTGGGGAGTTTTACAGGGGGACCAATACCTCATCTCGTCTGGTACTATCACCGACTTCGACTTCGTTGGTCTTGCATAAGCTCTGGACAACAGCATTTTCTAAAAGCTTCCTGGGTTAGTTTCAGTAAACTTGTCACCCCCTGCTAGGACTAAGATGACAGGAAATTTGCAAAATGCACAACTGTTCGTTCCTAAAATCTTTTAGTTAGACTTTAGGGGGAGCTTTTAGATTCTGAGACGGAGTGAATTTTAAAGGTCTTAAAAAGTTGACAGTAGAAAGTTATTTGAAATCAGCTCATCCACAGTCTGGCAGATCTGCCATCCTGGGAGATTTCTCTCACCCTTGCTCAGCCAGGAGCGCAAGGAACCAACCAAGTTACAGATTTTGTCAAATGAACAAGTGCCCTAATGGTTGCAAACATGGCATATATTTTTTTTTTTTCCCTTTCCCTTCTGAGTCTGCCAGGTTCCTTTGGAGTACCTTTGCCCAACCCTCTCCGTAGTTTCCAAGAACCAAGAGGCCCAAACCCTTCCAGAAGCTCTGGCCTTTCCTCTGCCTTGAGGGTGTGGGCGGCGGCTGTGTGCCTGGCTCTGTGGAGATGATTCTGCCTGTCACTGTTTACGAGGGAGGGGGTCTCTCAGGGATGGCGTGACCAGAGAGGCATATCCACACCGAGGCAGTTTTATTTGTTTCATGTGTTTAATTATTTGACTGTGGTTGTGGTTTTTTGAGGCTTAGGGTGAAGAGGTGGGGGAAGAGTTGGTCAAAAGAAGACTAGAAGGACAGAAGCACAACAACTACAAAACCGGTGAGACCCAACCACACTGAGAAAAGTTCGTTCACCCAGCCCACCCCTCCCTCCCACACTTCTCTACACACAAATCCACACACCACCCACCCACATGTACCAGACAGGGAAGAAGAGAGGTCACAAAGAGATAATATCTCAAAACTGCACCTTACCTAGTGGCCCACCTACTATATTAAGATAATTTAGATAGTCATCTTAGTATCAAGGTGAGTAAGTCCTAAAGGTCTGAACAGAAATTATGGAAGATTTTAGAATCTCATATTGCCACAATATTCATGAGCTCTAGATATTCCCTCTCTACAAGATTCTTCTCAGCAAAGCTACAGTCTCGCCAGATAAAGATTTTCTACATTTTCCCCGCTATGAGAAAAGGGTAAAAGCGGTTTCGTGTGGGAGAGTGGGACTATGAGGACTAGGGGACCACCATGAGAACAAGATTTCGGTTCTGTCAGGAGGTGGGCCTGGGAAGGTGGTGAGAGTCCCACGCTCTGTGTTCACAGGTAGGGTCACTCCCCTTAGAGTTGTAGCAGGTGATCAAGTTAGAGCCACTAGGTCTTTAAAATGCCTTTTGGACTAGAGGGTCCACAAAGGTAGCAACATGGATTATTAAAATTGTCTTTCCACCCCCAGTAATCAACAAATCTACTACATCTACATGTTGATTCTTCATTCTGGTTTAACCTTTTAAATTAAAATAAGTTCTTTGACAGATGTTAAGGACCTATGAAGTACTCAGCACACTGACAGGTTTGCTAATGAAAAGAGAACTAGAGAACTAGGTTAGAGAGAAAACTAAAGAGTGGAGTCATCTAAATAAGAAAAAGATAGAAAAAAATAAATAGAAAAAAAAGTTTTAAATCAGAAAATCCCAGAACCCTGGGAAATCATTCTTTCTTTCTAATTATGACCACGGGGCCTTCTTTGTAAAAAGCCAGACTGCCTCATCGCTTTGCCCGGGTACTCCCTTGCTTGACTCATTTTCACCCAAGAACGGGGAAGGCAAAATCAGAGTGAAGCTTTTATTGGGTTTCGGCCACACTCTTAAACTCTCCTAGCTCACACTCTGTGTGGGTGTCACCGCCACCTGCCTCTGCTTGGTGGTTAATGGGACTCCACTGACACTTCCTGTTCTCTGTTTCTCCCAAGAACCAATGGTTCTCAGGCTGGAGCTGAGGGGCCCATGTGAAGAAGGCTTATGTGTGATAAAGATGACAGGTTAATAAAGACCAGACACCTTGCTTACAGTGGGATCCCTGAATTCAGTTCTCCTGGACCTGGAAAGTAGTAGAAGACGAACACATTTATGAGATCCCATATGTTCTTGCTGGGAAAACCAGGACTTCAAATCTCACCCTTCCCAGGTCTGCTGTTGACCACAGCCAATCCTCCACACAGGTCTTTCTTCAGGTCTTTCTAAATTACCTGATTCTAATTCTTCCTTGACTGAGTTATATATGGGAGGCAGGGAGGGTCCCTGTCTCCTACATACCGACTCTTCTGCACAGAATTCAAGGCCCTTCAAGATTCAGCCTTTGCCTCTGTTCCTAATCTCCATTTCCCTCCATTCCAGGTCTCAAACACTTACAAATAAGTCAACACAACATTCTGTTTTATATCTCTGCATTTATATGTATCTTTCCATCTTTCCAATGTTTGACCACCTGCAGAAGCCATAAAGGTATTGTCAATCCTGGGTTTTTCCTGACTTCAAGAAGTGAGGGGTCAATTCCCCTGGAGCAGTATGTGAGCAAAGCCATGAGGAACTGGCAGATTCTAGCTCATTGTACTGTTGCCGTATGCAAACAAACTCCGTAGGCTCCTCCAGATCTCTCTTTAGCAAAGCAACACCCCTTTCTAAGCCATGTGGTTTGCCCTCTTTTACCTAGAAGGAAAATGGTGGGAGAAACTTAAGTGATGCTGTCCTTAATGGCCCTGGGAGAAGACCACCATTTTCTCAGGAGATTCTGGGTAGCAAAGACCCACACTTTAATGAAATAAAGCGTGCCCTTGGGATGCACAGGGCCTGGACCTGGGAAGTCCTACACTAGCTTCACCCCTTTCCTCTCAGTCCCTCTGCCCACTTCTCTCACCACCACCGTTTCTACCAACTCTAGTGTTTCACGGTCACTGGATCTGAATTAAAGATTTAACATGAAATAATCAAGTTAGTTTGAATTTTCATTCCTTCAAACCTTTCTATCAAAGTCCCATATGGGTTTTTTTTTTTAATTTTTGATGCATTGGAGAAAATATTCATCTTTATCTGGCAGACATTTTTATACAGTTTTTTTTAGGTAATATGGAAGGTGTTTTATATTACAAATTTCATCACTAGTTATTCGATCATTCTCTATCTGTGTAGAGTACATCATATTTTATTCCTGAACTCATATTACATTTGATTCCTGCATCAATCCAGAGCATAGCCAGAATCCCTGTCCATTCTGTCCCGTAAGTATCTCTGAACCAGACCCACCCTTGCCTTTGCCTGAGTGCAGACCTTCCTCAGTCCTTACCTAAACTTCTATATTAGCATTCTAAACAGACAGACAGGCTGCCTGGATCCTGTTTTGCTTTTTCTCCCTCTCTACCATCCCCCTCCAAAGTCCATACCTTTCTGAATATCAACCCAATCTTGTTACCTCTATGATTTAATTTCCTTGGGGCTTCCCCTTCAACTACACGAAGTCCAACTCCTTTACATAGTACACAAGGCTCTCCAAAATCTTCCCCTTGCCTCTCTCTCTCTAACCTCACTTCTTACCCTCCAGATCTCAAACTGAGCAATTAACTAAAGTTATAACACTTTCTTAAACATTGGTGCCTTTATATAAAAATCAAAAGGGCATTCCAGAGAGGAAGAGATTTTTATCTTGATCTACTTGGTGACACCTAGTCATCGTTTGAGAAGCAGTTCTAGTATCTTCTATTCTATAGAGCTGTTGTTTCCCACAACCCAAAAGCAGAGTTGTGTCTTCTCTGCTCTGGGTCACAACTTAACCCTGTGCTAATTTCTACAATAGCACTTACTGTACTCTGTGCAATACTTAATGTATGTCACTGGCTCCCGTAATAAGCTCTGAACTCCAAAAGAAGGAAAATTCATTATATTGATCTTTATGCGCTTATTGTTTGCACAGTACATTGTTGTTCATCTATAAATCATTGTTAAATAAATGAATGAATGAATGAGTTCATTAATTATAGGGGGTGGAAGAGAACAAAGAATAATAGACTTCTGTTATTATTATTCACATGTAACAGGAGAAGAAACTGGGCTAGATGCTAGTCCTACAAAACTGAAGGCACTTAAGCTTAGAATCTAGGAACTACACTACAAAATAGAAGGCAACACAGAATAATTCTGAAGCTCAAAGACATTAATTTGCAATTGGGAAGATCTGGGAACTGTCATTATATAGATTCTTAAAGATGAATAGGAATTCAGCAGAAACAAGGAGGCCACATTAAAACTTTTCTGAAATGAAGGGATAATAAGTACAAATCACTGAGAATAAGGGAGAACGACTATTCCATAGGAAACAACATAAGCAAGCACACAGACTTGCTAAGCGCTGAAGGGAGGTCCAGTAGTCCCCATAACCAGAGTTGATGGCAATACCCTGCGAAGGCAGTCTGTAAAGTTAGGTCAGGCTCTATTAGGCAGGATCTTGACATTTTGACTCTGCAAAGGGGAGACAGTGAGATCAGAAAATCACTTTTTTTAATAGAAAAAACCCCTTTTTATAAAAGAGATTAGAACAATAAGAAATGGGAACTTCACAGGCAAGGTTGCTCACATTCTTGGCTCATATTTTACCATAATTTGTATTACTCAGCCTGGTCATCTACCTCATTTTGTTTCCAGTGACTTTCAGCTCTTTCCAAAAATCAACTTCATTCTGAGAATCAAAGCTTAACACCCTTGAAGGTATTAAAAAATAAAAGGTTCCAAAATGGTAACAAATCAGAAGCTTAAAAATGGAAATAATGTAGAAATATGCTTTCATTTTGAAGACAGGCTGTATTTGAACATAGAAAGTCAGATGTTTGTCAATAACAGGTATGTATACAGGGTGTGCAAATCTGGATGGAAAGGCATGTATATGTCAGAATTAAGACAATAAGAGAATACATGTTTCATCACTCTCCCCTGACCATCACAGCCTCTTACTCTTCAGAGGATTGGTATCTTCAGAGGATGTCAGTAAGTTACCAACCAAAACCAAACAAGATAATTTACCTTCCAAAATCATCATGAGGCCTGACAGGATCTGTCTTTCCCCTTATTATTTTTCCAGACCGAGTCTATTAATACAAAGAATGAATTGCAATTGTAACAATACTAAAGGGAAAAAGTAAAAATTTTATAGAGTACCATATTTTTATTATTGTTCTTGTTGCTGTTGTTAGCTGGGTTTCTTCTTCAACCAAAAGAGAACATTATTTACCAATCTTTCAGTAACCATGAAATTTAAATAATTTGTGTAGCTAAACCTGCAGCTCCGTAAGATTCAGCCAAATTGCTTCATGTTCTTTCTTTAGAATGGAATCAAATCGGCTGCATAAAACTGCCGCATGGACTCTAAATAGCACCACATTACATAGAGTTGGCCCCACAACCACAACAGGGAACTGGCAAAATAGCCTTTGGTTTTGTTCAACAATTTTTTTTCCACTAGTTGCTCAGCAAAGTTTTAAAATAGCCTTCAGGGAATCTCACTAGCAAGGTTACAGACTTATGTGAATTGCAGGCTCATAATTATTCAAATCACGATTTGTTTTAGTAACTCAAATGTCCTCTTTTTTGTATTAAATCATATATTTCCTTCTCCGTTTTTTGATACTCAGCAGTTTCTTAACCACGAAGACAACTGCCCTTGTTTGACCCTCCTAACGTAGACTTGCATACAATTCAAGGGAGTCTATGAGGTACCTTCTTAATTACAACAGCGCCTGAAACCGACACCTTTGAAATGCAAATTACAGGACTCGCTGGTCAATACAAGGTTTTTCTCTGCAAAGGAGACAGTGTCTACGTAAGACAGATAAAGCAGAGGACTAATAAGAGATAAGATGAACTGTGTCGTGACCTGATAGTACTTGCTTTGCCACTTCTCCTGACCTCAATTTTTCATACTCCGAATTGAGATAACCCACCACACAGGGTTACTAGGAGGGCTAAGGCAAGCCATGCCTGGGAAATCAGTTTGTAATGAAAGAGGTTTGTGTGTGTCACTGTTATCGTTTTGGTGAAAAGTTACAAACTCTGGATACTTTTCTCATGAAATATACAAGCATAGGGTGGGAGAGAGCAAAGGGGAAGCCCTGGCCAAGCTGTTGAAAGATTGGGGCCAGAAGGAAAGGGTGAAAGTTAAACCCAGGGAGAGAGTGCTGGGGAGCCGATAATATGGGCCCCCCACAGAGTGGTATGGAGGGAACAAAGCAAGTAAAATGCACTTACCAAAAATGAATTTGCAGAAAACAGAGATTTACGTCTGCATGTTTTAGATGAACTTGTCCTTTTGGGAGTGTTGGCCAGAGACGCAGGCATTGTCATTGGCCTTTGGTGTTTTTAGATGATGTCGTGTAAGGTTGTTGTTGGATATGCTTGTTTGTCCATTTGTTCGTTTGTTTGTTTGTTTTTACTACACATTCTCTTGCCAAAGAACAGACAGGATGCTGTCTATGAAGAGAGGTGCATCGGGTTGTTTTCTTTTAACAGGCCCACCTTTACCTATGCCTCCAAATCACAGCTGTGTTTCCTTCTCAGTGTCCCCTATTAAATCTGGTCAGACATCTGTCCGACCTTGGAGGAGTACAGTATTAAAGAGAGTATTATTAATGTCATCATGAAAATATTATTTACCCAGGTAAAAGTATATAATTTATTACCTCTACTGTATACCTCTCTTGTATTTTGCACATGTATTATCATTCAATTCATGCAAGTTATAGGTGGTAACATTTCACAGGGGAGACAGATTCAATGACATACTCAAAGTCAAACACCCAGGACATTCTCACTCAACTGTAGTGGCTCCAATGCCAGTGATGTTTGGCAGCCAAGAGAGGCTGTGTAGGAGTTTATGTTCTCTCCACGTGATTCCTTGACCAAAAACTTGAGTAACACTTTCTGGGCTTGGTGATAGCAGGTGTTGGGGTACTGAACTTCAGAGAGACAAATGGCACTTCAGAGGTCCTCATCCACCCCCTTTACATTTGAACTGTAGTAACTTATGAAGGAGAAGCAAGGACCTACATCCAAGATTACTCTATCCAGCAAAACTGTCATTTAGAATGGAAGGGCAGATAAAGTGCTTCCCAGATAAGGTCAAGTTAAAGGAATTCATCATCACCAAGCCCTTATTATATGAAATGTTAAAGGGACTTATCTAAGAAATAGAAGATCAGAAACTATGAACAGTAAAATAACAAGAAATTCGTAACTATCAACAAGTGAACCTAAAAAACAAAAACACATTAAGCAAACTAGAACAGAAACTGAACCAGAGAAATGGAGATCACATGGAGGGTTATCAGTGGGGGAGGAGAGGGGAAGAATTGGGGGGAAAAGGTACAGGGAATAAGAAGCATAATTGGTAGTCATAAAACAGACAGTGGGAGGTTGAGAATAATATAGGAAACAGAGAAGCCAAAGAACTTATACGTATGACCCATGGACATGAACTAAGGGGGAGGGGGAATGCTGGAGGGTGGGAGGAGAGGGTGCAGGGCGGAGGGAAGGATAAAGGGAAGAAAAAAATTGGGAAAGCTCTAAAAGCATAATCAATAAAATATACTTTGAGGAAAAAAAGAAGCCAGGGCAATTCCTTGCCATTGTAATAGGTAACAGTTGGGTTACTGAGATGCTGAAATGTGTCTACAGTCTGTCATAAGTTTTGGGTGTGCTACTTCCACCCCCTGAACCTCCCAAGATCGACATAGCACCTGGAAAGTGACTGCTCAAAATAAGGTGTCTCTGAAATTTCATGCTTCTCAGCAATATTACATAAGTGATTTATTATTCTATGAAACATCAGTGAAAATTCACAGGGGCTACTTCTCCTTCTCCCCTCCACTAGGCACCCTAGATTTCAGAGCTTACAGAGCAGAAAGATGCTACAAAACACTGAGGCCAAACCTACCTTTCAGACACCTGCACCAAATCTGAAGATCTAAACCAATCTTTTGAAATTCAACACAGGGCAGAAAGCAGGATGAGACAATATGTCCACATAGGTCTTCCCCTCTTAAGCACCTACGCATCTTTTATCTCTGTTCTGTCCCCTTCTCATTTATACAACCGCCATGTTAAACATGGCCAGACTTTAGGTTGGCACTACCCTTATTACCAGATGGAAGTCTCAGCAGGAGAGTGCAATGACGCACACTCAGTTCACCGCACAGCGTTCAGTGGTGCAGTGCTGATGGACGATACAGCAGTGGTGCTCCACAAACTCCGTTTGGCGGAATGCTTACCCCAGCAGAATTTAAGAACAGGTTTTCCAGCTCACCCCTGGTACTTCTCAGCCTGACTCCTTCTCCAATGCCACCTTTGTCCTCTGCTCATGGGGCTTTTCCACAGGTTCAGATGGACTTCCAGACATTGCAAATAGATGAGGTTTTGGACAGAAAGTTCCAGTTTTCAGAACCTGTTTTTATAAAGGTGCATCGGTGGGTCAACAAATTCGGAATGACCAGGGCTCCTTTCAGAATAATCACATCGTCCAGTTCAGCTCCAACAATCCAAGAGAAGAGAGAGTTTTCCTTCTTTGTGCCCCAGAATCACCTAGAAAGATTGTTAAAAATATAGCTTCCTACAGTCCTCCCCAGGCCTCAGAAGTATTCCCCTGATTCTACTGAGCCAGAATCTCCATGGGTATATCTGTTTTAACAAGCTGCATACTTGATCCTGGTGAACATGCAAATTTAAGAAACATCGCTGTGGCCTAAATTGGTAATATGAAAATCTGAAATCACGGTGCTAAACACTTTCTTTACAACTTGGATCTTTCCTGGAACGTGTAATTATCCTAAGAGATGACAGCTTCCTTTCCAGAAAGCTCCAGGTTTATTCAATTGGGAGGAGGCAGATTCTTATACAGGTCCTGACCCTGGTCACAATGAGATGAAGATGTAGAGTATTCCCTCCCTTCTCCCACCTACCCTCACTCCTGGCCAAGAGCTGGCCGGCCACAAATGTGGCTGCTTTATTAATAAGAATCATATTCTATGTCAGTTTTTTTCACAATGAAATGATGTGATTAGTTGGGCAGAAATTTTTAGAGGGTTTAATGTCTTTACTTTCCCAAGGAAAGACTAAATCTCTACTTCCATGGAAAAGATGTTGAACCCAAACACCTTGGGTCTAAGATTTCTGGGGTGAAAGTTCATAAAGTTAATAGGACACTGAACACTACAGAGAAAGAGCTGACTTACACTGTGACCTGCAACCAGTTTCGACCTGAGGACACAGTGGTAGCTCTGAATTTACTCTGAGCCTCAATGGTGAGGAAGTTCAAAGCCAGTTAGCCACTAATGGGAAATTTAAGTTCACTTTCGACATCCCCTGTTTTCCCCTTTTTACTTCCATAATTGCAAGTTGAGTTTCTATACGCAAGCAGACAGCCACGGTTAAGCCCAGTTGAAATAATGCCAACTGGCCAGGTCACAGAGAAATAGATGCACAGTGACCGATAGAGGACTGGAGAGAACTTCAAGTGGTCACACGAAATGGGGTTATCATCTTCTCATGAAATAAGAGAATATTCCCTCAAAACTTTTCCAAAACATCAAAAAAATAGTAAGACAGATTTATGAAATGTATTAAATTGCAAAAGTAACAGCAAAGAACTCTATTCATTGATGCAGTCAGTACATGTTTATTGAGCACCCATTAAATGGCAGGCACTGTGCTAAGCACTGAGGATTCAAAAATGAATGAGAGAGACTTGACCTCAGAGAGCTTTGTTTCTACTAAATGGAAGACCAAAAATTTGCACAGGTATGCAATAGGGAATTATAGATGTTATAACAGTAGGTGGACAGGTAACTGTGGGGACAAAAGAGGGAATGGGCCAGTGGTCTTTGGAAAGAAAGCCGGAGATAGCCTGTCCTGAGTTTTCAATAATGAGTATGTGTTCACTAAGCAGTTAAAGTTAGGAAAGACTTTCAGGGAAGCATGAGCAAAAGCATAGACATAAAACATATGGCACAATTGGAAAGTGTCAAATAATCTGGGATAACCGGAACACCACAGAGCACAAGGATGATTCTGAGGTAAGCAGGGGTCTTGTGAAGAGCTATGAATGATGTGCTAAGGTGTTGAGGCTGAGTAGGGTACCAATCAAGAGTTTTAAGTCTTAAGAGTCTTAGAAAGCTCACTCTGGGTGAAATGTAGAGATTAAATATAAATAAAGATGTGTTAGAGGTTAGAAACCAATATGGAGGCCATTGCAATGATCTGCACAAGGTCACAGAGCCTCAGTTAAGGCAGGGGTGATGAAATAGATGTGTGTACAGATGTTAGAGCCACTAAGAAAGTAAAAATGATAAACTGACAAAACCTGATTGATCTTTTATTCTTCCAAGTAGTCAAGTTATTTGCTTACACAATTTCATGTGGAGTTTAAATGGGTAAGACAACTGTTTAAATTCAATTTCATTTATCTGCGAAAGTATTTAAGAGTGCTACTGAGCAGTAATATAGTTGAAATGTAGACAAAGCTGGAGAGAAAATAAAAGAAGAACCCAAGGTAATGGAAAATAAGCCGTTCTTTATGTTTGCCAGAGGTTAACGGTTGGGCTACAGTTTGACTACAGAGGGAGTTTGGTGAGGGGAGGGGAGTAAATTGTTTTACATCTTCTTGGTTGTGGCAGTTACATGACTCTTTACTTTTTAAAAAACTCATAGATGTGTATACCCAAAAATGAATTGTACTGCATGCAACTTTTAATAGGGAGGAAAGGTAAAAAAATAGGCAATTCTCAATAATAAGTCAGTTTATAGCAATCTGAGAAGGGAAACCTACTTACTCTTGGATATTCAGTCATTCAACAAATAATACACATTGGGCACATACCTCATGCCCAAAACCGTGTGATGTGTTAAATACATGGTAGGAAACGGGCTTCATGCAGCCTATGGCCTAGTGGAAAAGACAACTATTAAATAAACATTTCTGTCATTTCAATTACAACTGCGATAGAAAGAAATGAAGAAGAACGTATTACAAAAGCATGGAACAAGCTTCCCTGAAGTAATGACATGGAAGCTAAACACTGAAGAATAAGTTTAAGTTGGTTGAAGGTCAAGTAGGGCAATCAAGGGTTTAGAACAGCACTTGGTGAGAACCTGACATAGCACCCTCAGGTACCATGCACACTCTCATACACTCGCGTGTGCTCCTGATTACCCTCACAAACTTTCTCTCTCAGAGAAAGAGAGGGCCCTGACCCCTCACCTGGACAGGCTTTTATTGACACTCTAGGTACATTACATCCAGGATGGTTCTCATTAACTACGCACAGGTTCGCTTTAGGTGGTTACCATAACAAAAGAAAGAATGTTGCTAATCCCTTTAAGACAAAGGTCAGTTGCAAATATAAAGGGAAAAGAGGTTGAACTGGTTACACCCAAACTTGAGAGGTTTAGCATAGATTTTAGGAAGTTACTTTAAAGATATGCAGTAAACATTTGTTCCCTCGATTCAGGGTGAGGGAGTTTTTAGCAAAAGCAGGTCTCAAAGCCGCCTAGGTACAATGCAGGCCTGATTCCCCACGGGACACCTATTTGCAGATGTTCTCTGCACACCACGCACATCTGTCTGCGTTCAGAACCGAAGCTGAGCCACTATATCACATCACACACAGATAGGTTCCCTATAAAAGTGGTGAACTTGAACATTGAAAGAGAGATCTATAGAAATTATCCAAACTAATTAATAGAGATAAAAATGTATTTAAAAAGTAAACAGATCCTTAGAGACCTGTAGGACAACAGAAAATGGTCTAAATGTGTGTAATTAGAGACCCAGGGGAAGAATGTAAGAATGGGGCAAAGTAGACTTTTTCAAGAGAAATGACAAAAAGGCAAGCCACAGGCTGGGAGAAGATTTTATAACAGATGTATCTGGCAACTGCCTTATATACAGAATGTATTTTTAAAATTTTACAACTTAATAACAATACAAACAATTTAATTGTTTTTTTTACTATGCAGAAGACCTGAACAGATGCTTCACCAAAGAAGACATATGAATGGCTAATAAGCACAAAAAGAAATGTTCAATATCATTAGTTACCAGGGAACTGCAAATGAAAGCTACAATAAGATACTGTTAGAAAGGCTAATGTTTTAAAAGACTAACAATACCAAGTATTGAGAAAGATGAAGAACAGTTGGGTCTTTTACATGGCAATTGAAAATCTAGGTACAATGACTTTGGAAAGAGAGTCTCGTTTAATGTTAAGCATACACTTATCATATGAATGTATTATTTCTCCCCTAGGTATTTACTAAAGTGAAATAAAAATATGTATCCACATAGCCCTCATCCATGTGGTTGGAGCATCATCCCATAGACTGAAAGGTCGCAGATTCAATTCCCAGTCAGGGCACATACCCATGTTGCAGGTTCGATCCCCAGTCAGTTTTCTATGAGAAGGCATCCAATCAATCTATCTCTCACATCTCTCTTCCTCTCTGTCTCTCTCCTCCTCCTCTTTCTCTCAAAGCAATGAAAAAATGTCCTTGGGTGAGGATAAAAAAAATAATACATAGCCACATAAAGCCTGTTCATAGAAAATTTATTCATAATAGCCAAAAACTGGAACAAACCAAATGTCCATCAATAATAGGTGAATGGCTAACAAATGGTCATTCACACAATAAAATACTACTCAGTAACAAAAATATAAATTAATAACTGCAACAATGTAGATGAATCTCAAAAACGTTATGCTGAGTGAAAGAAGTCCAATGCTAACAAGCACATATGATTCCATGCGTAGGAAGTGCTAGAGAGGCAAAACCAAGGTAAGCTATGGTGACAGAAATCACATCAATGGTGGCCTGGAGCAGTGTGTGGAAAGAGGGATTGACTGCAAAGAGGTATGCACGAGGGAACTTTCTGGTGTGAAGAAAACATGCTATGTCTCGATTTTGGCGATGGTTACGTGGGTGTATACATTCATTGAACTATATACATAAAAGGATGAATTTTACTGTATGGAAATTATACCTCACCACGTTGATTTTTAAAAGGATACTTGCCTCACTCTTTAAATTAAAAGTCTCATCCTCATCATCATTCTGTAATGAGTCATTCAGCGATTTTATAAGGAAGAAGTTTATTATGAATCACATGCAGGCACCCCAAATGAATGTCTAAGCATTCACTCGTGTTATGTGAGCATGGCTGGAGAAATAAACGCCCGTTACAATAATAAAACCCCTGCCTATCATCTCTAATTCCAGGCTGCAGAAGGAATCGGTACTTTAGTTTTCGTCCTCCTAAGAAGTTGGAAAGGTTCATCCTCTTAGGAAGATGAGAACTAAGCAGATGAGAATTTAAACAGTGTTATATGTCAACTGCAATGCAATAGAACTTAAAAAAATGGTGAGAAATGCATAACATTTTAGTGCAAGCACATGCCGCCCTGTGTTTTCCATTATATTAGTTTTCAATTGCTGCATAACAAATTATCACAAACTGGGCAGCTTGAAACACCCCCAGTTTAGTTTTCCACAGCTTGGCAAGCCAGAACTCTGGGTGGGCGTAGCTGTATTCTTTGCATGGAGTGTCACAAGGCCCAGTCAGGGTGTCAGCCGGGCTGGGCTCTTATATCAAAGCTCTGGGAAAGAATCTCCTACTAAGCGTTTTTAGCTCATTGGCAGAATTCACCTCCTTGGATGTGCAGGACTGAGATCACATTTCCTTTCTAGTGATCTAGAAACTACCTGTATTTCTTCAGTCATGGCCACCCTCCTCCATCTTCAAAGCCAATAAAAATGGGTTGAAGCCTTCTCAGCTTAGTCTCTGACTTCTCGTTCTATGGTCTGCCAGAGAAAATTCTGCTTTCAAAGGGCTCATGTGATTGGATCAAGTGAACCTGGATAGTAAGTTCAACTGACTAGGAACCTTAATTACAGCTGAAAAAAATCAATTTTGCCAGGTCACATAACATAATCATAGGAGTAACACGAGGGGCAGAGATCATGGGGAATCTTAGAATGCTAGATTCTATCCAGCATCACTGACTTTCCTTGTATTCCTACAAATACCATTCTGAAGTTGTTTTTAAACAAGTCAGGGCATATGCCTGGGTGGTGGGCCAGGTCCCCAGTTGGGAGCATGTGAGAAGCAACTGATAGATGTTTCCCTCGCACATCAGTGTTTCTCTCCCTCTCTTCCCCTCTCTCTAAAAATAAAAATAATAATATCTAGACCTAAAACAATATATTACAATGAAGTATGGAAAGTAGGTAATATTTATTGTCTAAAACCATGTACGTCCTTAAGCTGGCCCTTGACTTTCAAACACCTGCACTTTACAGGGAGTGCCTACTCTGCTGTTACCATTACAAGGTCAGATGGTTTAAAACATAAGCAAATAGTTTAATTTGCGATCATGTCGCTTCCCACATGAGCAACTCCAGGTAGTGTGACCCAAGATAAAGGGAAGCAGGTTTATTCATGTGTGTACCAGAGAACAGAATGACTAATGATAATGAAAGAAGCTTTGTTGTAAGGTTGAAATAATTTAATCTCTTTTAATTATTCAAATAATTTTTAAATTATAGGTCAATAATTATTTTCTTGTTCTACTAAAGTTTATGAATGCTAACTGAGTCTCCTGGTCAATGCCAAATATAGCTAGTAAATAATACAGCTAAATGAAATGGAGATGATATACCATACATTAAATCAATAATTATGTAAAAAGATGTTAATAGATTCTGAAGGCAGATTACAGGGTTTCTCAGAAAGAAGTATTCATCTTAATTACTTTGTAACAGGAAAAATGGTAGCAGAAGAGATTATAAAGCCTCCTTCCCCAGTATAAAGGGCAAAATGGTGTCCCCAAGAAAGTATGTCCACGTCCTAATCCTAAAAACCTGTGAACATTATTTCATTTGGAAAAAGGGACGTCCAGCCAAGATGGAGGCTTAGGTAGACACACTTAGGTGCCTCCTCGTGCAACCAAAAGAACAACAACAAATTGAAAAACAAAAAACAACCAGAACTGCCAGAAAATCAAACTGTATGGAAGTCCAACAACCAAGGAGTTAAAGAAGAAACACTCACCCAGACCAGTAGGAGGGGCAAGGACTGGCAGACGGGTGGAGAGGACTCACAGCAAGGCAGTGGCTGGTGGACCCAGTGAGGCAGCAGATTGCGGACTGGGTGGTCCCACATTTGTGTTCAGACAAACCGGGAGGAACAACTGGGGAGCGAGATAAACCGCACACCCAGAGTTCCAGTGTGGGGAAATACGGCCTCAAGCCTCTGACTGAAAACACCTGAGGGGGTTGAGGCAGCAGAAGAAACTCCCAGCCTCACAGGAGAGTTCACTGGAGAGACCCACAGGGTTCTAGAATGTACACAAGCCCACCCACCCGGGAATCAGCACCAGAAGGGCCCAATTTGACTGTGGGTAGCCGGGGAAGTGACTGAAAACCAACAGAGAGTGGACAAAGCAGCATTGTTCCCTCTCGGACCCCTCCCCCACATACAGCATCACAACGCAGCTACAGGAGTTGCCCCGCCCTGGTGAACACCAAAGACTCCGCCCCTTACTACGTAACAGGAGCGCCAAGACAAAAAAAAAAAAATGGCCCAAATGAAAGAACAGATCAAAGCTCCAGAAAACCTACAACTAAGCAACGAAAAGATAGCCAACCTATCAGATGCACAGTTCAAAACACTGGTAATCAAGATGCTCACAGAATTGGTTGAATATGGTCGCAAATTAGATGTAAAAATGAAGGCTATGCTAAATGAAATAAAGGAAAATGTACAGGGAACCAACAGTGATAGGAAGAAAACTGGGACTCAAATCAACGGGGTGAACCAGAAGGAAAAAAGAAACATTCAACCAGAATAAAATGAAGAAACAAGAATTAAAAAAAAAATGAGATGCTTAGGAACCCCCAGGACATCTTTAAATGTTCCAATATCCGAATCATAGGGGTACCAGAAGGAGAAGAGTAAGAGTAAGAAACTGAAAACTTATTTGAACAAATAATGAAGAACTTCCCCAATCTGGCAAAGGAAATAGACTTCCAGGAAGTCCAGAAAGCTCAGAGAGTCCCAAAGAAGTTGGACCCAACGAGGAACACACCAACACACATCATAATTGCATTACCCAAGATTAAAGAGAAGGAGAGAATCTTAAAAGCAGCAAGAGAAAAGGAGACAGTTACCTACAAAGGAGTACCCATCAGACTGTCAGCTGTTTTCTCAAAAGAAACCTTACAGGCAAAAAATGGCTAGAAAGAAGTATTCGAAGTCATGAAAGGCAAGGACCTACATCCAAAATTACTCTATCCAGCAAAGCTTTTATTTAGAATAGAAGGGCAGATAAAGTGCTTCCCAGACAAGGTCAAGTTCAAGGAGTTCATCATCACCAAGCCCTTATTATATGAAATGTTAAAGGGACTTATCTAAGAAAAAGAAGATGATGAAAAATAGGAACAGTAAAATGACAACAAACTCACAACTATTGACAACTGAAGCTTCAAAAAACCTAAGCAAACACTAGAACAGGAACAGAATCACAGAAATGGAGATCAAATGGAGGGTTACCATTGGGGAGTGGGTGGGGAGAGAGGGGGAAAAGGTACAGGGAATAAGAAGCATAAATGGTAGGTACAAAATAGACAGGGAGAGGTTAACAATAGTATAGGAAATGTAGAAGCCAAAGAACTTATATATATAACCCATGGACATGAACTAAAGCGGGGGGGGGGGGAAGGGGGGGGGGAGGGGGTGTGCAGGGTGGAGGGGAATAAAGCAGAGAAAATGGGACAACTGTAATAGCATAATCAATAAAATATATTTAAAAAAAGAAAAGAAAAAGAGTCCTTGCACATGTAATTAAGAATTATCTCGGTGGGCCTTAAATCCAAAGACAAGTGTCCTTATAAAAGACACACAGAGGACAGACAAAGGGAGGAAAGTATAAGGCCATGTGAAAATGGGGACAGAGATCAGAGCTATGCTACCACAAGCCAAGGACTGCATGGAGCTGCAGAAACTGAAATAGGCAAGTAAGGATTCTCCCCTAGAGCCTTTGGAGGGACTGCAGTCCTGCCAACACCTTGATTTCAGCTTCTGGCCTCTAGAACTGTGAGAGAATAAATTTCTCTTGTTTTAAGCCACCAAATATATGGCAATTTGTTACAGTCTTAGGAAACTAATACATTTGAAAATTAAAAACCAGAATGACCTCAGGAAATTGTTTTCTGAAAGAAAAACAAAACTGATAGGTGATTCCTGATCTCTCCTTCAAAACTAGGTTCTGTAACATGGAATCCAACATGCCCTGGACAGAGTAGACATTTACCAGTTTGTCTCATTTACCTCATCCTGATGGGTATTCCAGCAACACATTCTGTTACACTATGTAGCTACTACCAAGCCACAGATACACTCCAAAGTCTGCATTTTCTAATTTAGAATAAAACTGTGCACTAAAACCATCTTCACATATACCTTCCAGGAGCCCTGAAAACCCTGGAAATTCTGACTTAGAAAGTCTGGGGTGGGAATAAGCCATTTGCATATGTAATAAGCTTCATAAAAGCTGGTAATGTCCACCAAAGTCTAAAACCTTGAACCTAGGACATTCAGCAGTTGGAGCCACTTGGGTTGATAGGCAAGGGGAACAGTGTGATGGTAAGAACAGGAAGCACAGGGCTGGAGGACAGAGAATACACATAAGAAAGCAAGACAGGCCCTGGCTGGTGTGGCTCAGTTGGTTGGGCATCATCTCACAAAGTGAATCGTCACTGGTTCAATTCCCAGTAAGGGCACATGCCTAAACTGCGGGCCAGGTCCCCAGATGGGGGCGTGGAAGAGGCAATTGATTGATGTCTTTGTTGCACATCAATGTTCCTCTTCCTTTCTTTCTCCTTCCCTTCCCCTCTCTGTACAAAATAAAGTCTTTAAGAGAAACAAAGGAAAGAAGTGAGGGAGGGAGGAAAAGAGAAAGAGCTAGCTAGACAGAAGTTCCGGTCAAGATGGAAAAGTAGGTAAATGCTGTGTGTGCCTCCTCCCATGACCACATCAACATTATAGCTAAATGATAGGACAATCAACCTGGAGAACCATTTGAAGACTCACTGAACAGAAATCTTATAAATAAGGATATAAAAAAGAAGCCACAACGAGACTGGTAGGAGGGGCAGAGACCCTAAACAGGCTGGCACCACACCCACATATGATGGTTGAGAATTGGGAGAGATTATTTCAGCTGCAGAGACTCACCCTGAGAAAAAAGGTGTCCCAGCCCCACATCGGGCTCCCCAGTCTGGAGCACCAATGCCAGAAAGAAGAACCCATACAACATCTGACTGTGCAAATCACCAGAGATTCTGTCCATCTTGGTAAGACAAAAGGCTGCTGGAAACCCAGGTGTCCTCTTAAAGGGCTTGCTCACAGGCTCACACTCACTCTTTGAAATTCACCCTGGGATCTAGCAAAGGAACAGCAGCTCAGGAGGTGCTAGAGACATACAGTGAAAAACTGAGTTGTGTGGCTTCAGGGTGAGTGCTGGAGGGACAGCCACCACTGTCCCTATGTTGAGCCATCCTCCCACATAGCCAGCAGCTGGGCACAATCTTTCCTCTGTTCAGCCTTCCCACACGTGGCCAAATGTGAATATGTATTAGTTTGGTGAACACCACTTGCTCCACCCAGATGACTCTCTGAGAGCCTGCCCTACCCAACTCAGACATGGAAAGAGGCTCTTCTGGTATCAGACAGCTGGCTTTGGCCTGTGTGCAGTCATTTTTAAAGCTTTCAAAGGTCTGCCGGCTCCAGGCAGGCAATGACTGGTTTCAGCATGTGCTGTGCCTTTGTTGAGTGGCCCAAGGCTAAGCACTGGTGCCAAATCTAAATCTATATTTACAGGGTGACCACGCTGCACACTGTGGTGCCTCCCTGAGATCCTGTCTCATGCAACTCAAGTACCAGCCAAGGCTCTTTCAGCAGCGGAGCCTAACAAGCAGCCAGCAGGCAGTGACAGATCTCAAGTGCCCTGAGTCTTTTGTTGAGTGGCCCCAGACCTGGTACTGGTTTGCAGTATGGCCTCTCCCACATGCCTCCAGGTCTAGCACAAGCAGCTAACAACTGCAGGTCACTTTGTAGCTCCTACAGGTAGCCAGGGCTGGTCACAGACAGCATCTGACATTGACCTCCAGTGGAACCCCTCCCAGGAGCCCCCAGAACCAACATACCCAGTGGCTGGCTTCTGACCACAACAGAGCACCACCCAATTAGCTCCATAAGTGGCACACCCAAAGAATGGTCTTGGCATGCACCAGAGCCCACCCAGGTGAATCCCATTCCATGGGGTCAGCCCCTGAACAGCAGTTAGTATGTTGTGGTCATGGCCAATCTGAGGGTCAATCCTACCCACTGAAATGCCAACAGTAATTAAGGCTCAATTACAATAGAAGGGCACACACAACCTACACAAGAGACACTCCTGAAGCAATTTGCTCAGGTCATCAGGAAGACTGCACCACTGGGCCCTACAGGATACTTCCTATATAAGGACACCATGCCAAGACTGAGAGACATAGCACATCTACCTAATGCACAGAAACTACACAGAGTCAGCAAAAATTAGGAGACAAAGAAACATGCTCCAAATGAAAGAACAGAACAAAACTCCAGAAAAAGAATTTAATAAAATGGGGGCAAGCAATCTACCAGATGCAGTGTTCAAAATACTGGTTATGAGGATGCTTAATGAACTTAGTGAGAACTTCAACAAAAAGAGAGTAAGCATTAAAAAAGGACATAGAAACCATCAAAAACTATCAGTGAGAAATGAATACAATAAGTAAAATAAAGAATATACTGGAAGGAATCAATAGCAGATTAGATGAGGTAGAGGACTGACTCAGTTATTTGAAAAACAAGGTAGTAAAAATACCCAATCAGAACAGCAAAACAAAAAAAAAAAAGAAAGATTGATTCCCAAAAAATTAGGAGAGTTTAGGGACATCAAGCATAACAACATTCACATCATAGCAGTACCAGAAGGAGAAAGAGAGCAAGGAATTGAGAACCTATTCCATAAATAAGGACAAAAGTTTTTCTAACCTGGTGAAGGAAAAAGACATAAAGTCCAGGAAGCACAGAGAGTCACATCCACAAGGGAGCTCCCATAAGACTGTCAGCTGATTTGTCAACAGAAACTTTTAGGCCAGAAAGGACTGACACAAAATATTCAAAGTGATGAAAATACAAGGACCTACAACCAAGACTTCTTGGTTATAGGGGGCATAAAGAGCCTCCTGACAAGAAAAAGCTAAAGAAGTTCATCACCACCAAAACAATATTACAAAACATGTTAAAGGGACTTCTTTAAGAAAGAAAAAAGGGGGGTACATAAATATGAATAATAAATTGGAAATAACTACACCCCTATAAAAATCACTTTAAATGTAAATGCACTAATGCTCCAATCAAAAGACATCAGGAAGCTAAATGAATTAGAAAACAAGATCTATACATATGCTGTCTACAAGAGACCTACTTCATTGAAAGGCACACACAAACTGAAAGTAAAGTGATGGAAAAAGATACTTCATGCAAATGGAAACAAAAATAAAGCTGAGGTAGTAATACCTATATCAGACAAAATAGACTTTAAAACAAAGGTTACAATAAGAAACAAAGAAAAACATTTCATAATGATAAAGGGACTTTAACACCCCATTGTCATCAATGGATAGAGGTTCCAGACAGAAAATCAAAAAGGAAACATTAGACCAGGTACATGTAAATTTTCAGAGCATTTTAATTTTACCCCAAAGCAGCAGAATATACATACTTTTCAAGTGCACATGGAACACTTTCCAGGATAGGCCACATGTTAGGACACAAAATAAGTCTCAACAAATTTAAGAAGATTGATCTCATATCAAGCATATTCTCCAACCACAATGGTATAAAACTAGAAATCAATTACAAGAAAAAACACATGAAGACATGGAGGCTAAATAACATGCTATTAACAATGAATGGGTTAACAACGAGAGCAAAAAAGAAATCAAAAGCTACCTTGAGACAAATGAAAATGAGGACACAACAATCAAAAATCTGTAGGACAGAGGGAAAGCCATCCTAAGGGGGAAACTCATAGCATTACAGGCCTATCTCAAAAAAAAAAAAAAAGAAAAAGTTCAAATAAACAATCTAACTTTGCAATTAAAGGAACTTTAAAAAGAATAAACAATGCCCAAAGTGAATAGAAGGAAGGAAATAATTTAGATCAGGGCAGAAATAAATGAAATAGAGTGTGTGTGTGTGTGTGTGTGTGTATAAAAAAGATAAATAAAACCAAGAGCTGGTTCCTTAAAAAGAGCAACAAAATTGATAAACCTTCAACCAGACTCAAAAAAGAAAAAAAAGAGAGGTCCCAAATAAAATGATAAATGAAAGAGAAGTGACAATGGATACCAGAGAAATACAAAGGATTATAAGGAAATACTGTGAACAATTATATGCCAACATATTGGACAATGTGGAAGAAATGGATAAATTCCTAGAAACACACAGTTATTCCAACACTGAATCAAAAAGAAACAAAAAGTCAGACCATTTAGTACTAACAAAACCAAATCAGTAACATTAAAAAAACTCAAACAAATAAAAGTCCTGGACAAAATGACTTCACAGGTGAGTTTTACCAAACATTTAAAGAACTAACACCAATTCTTCTCAACCTATTCCAAAAAATTTAAGAGGAGAAAAGGCTCCTAAGTTCATTTTATGAAGCCAGCATTCTCCTGATTCTAAAGCCAGACAAAGACATTTTACATATATATATGCCAATATCCCTCATGAACATATATGTAAAAATCCTCAACAAAATATTAGCAAACCAAAATCGGCAATACATTAAAAAGATCATATGCCATGATCAAGTGGAATTTATTCCTGGGATGAAAGGTCAGTTCAATATCCACAAGTTAATGTATGTGATACTCCGCATAAACAAAATGATAAATAAAAATCATAAGATTGTATCAATAGATGCAGAAGCAGCAGTTTACAAAATCCAGCATCCATTTATGATTTTTAAAAAAACTCAGCAAAACGGGAACAGAAAGAATATACCTTAATATTATAAACACCATATATAAGAAACCAAGAGCTAACATCATTCTCAACAGGAAAAAGCTAAAAGCATTTTCCTTACGATCAGGAATAAGACAAGGATGTCCACTTTCCCCACTTTTATTCAACATAGTATTGAAAGTCCTTGCCACAGCAATCAGACAAGAAAAACAATTAAAAAGCATCTAAACTGGAAATAAAAAAACTAAAACTGTCATTATTTATAGATGATATGATACTGAAGATTCCACCAAAAAAACTATCCGAAGTGATAAACGAATTCAGTACAGCATCAGTTTACAAAATTAATATTCAGAAACTGGTTGCATTCTTGTACACCAATAATGAACTATCAGAAAGAGAATCTAAGAAAATAATCACATTTACAATTGCACCAAAAAATAAATAAAATACATAGGAATAGATTTAACTGAGGATATAAAGACCTGTACTTGGACACTGAAGAAAAAAAGACACTGAAGGAAAAAATCAAAGAAGCATATACCATGCTCATAGGAAGAAGTGGCATTGTTAACACGTCCATATAAACTACAGATTCAATGCGATCTCTATAAACATACCAAAGGCATTTTTCACAGAAGTAGAGCAAATAATTCTAAAATTTATTAGGAAACACAAAAGAGCCCAAATAGCCCCAGCAATCTTGAGAAAGAAGAACAAAATTGGTATTATCATGCTACAATACCTAATTTCAAACTATACAATAAGACTATAGTAATCAAAACAGCATGGTAATGGCATAAAAACAGAGACATACATCAGTGGAACAGAATAAAGAGCCCACAAATAAACCCAAGTCTCTATGGTCAATTAATATTTGACAAAGGGGACAGGAGCATAAAATGGAGTAAAAATAGCCTCTTCAACAAATGGTGTTGGGAGAACTGGAATGGTACATGCATAAAATGTAATTAGACCACCAATTGACAACATACACCAGAATAAACTCAAAATGGATAAAGGACTTAAACATAAGGCATGACACCATAAAAGTCGTAGAGGAAAACAGGCAGTAAAATTTCAGATATCTCATGCAGCAATATTTTCATCAACATAGCCTCTAGGACAAGGGATATAAAGGAAAAAATAAACAAATGGGACTACATCAAATTAAAAAGCTCCCGCACAGCTAAAGAAAACATCATCAAAATAAAAAGGGATCCAACCATATGGGGAAAACATTTGCCAATGATACCTCGGACAAGGGTTTGATCTCCAAAATATATAGAGAACCCATATGACTCAACACCAGGAAGATAAATAATCCAATTAAAAAATAGGTAAAGGACCTGAACAGACACTTCTCCAAAGAGGACATACACAAGGGTCCAAAGTATATGAAAGGATGCTCAGCATCACTAGCCATTAGAGTGATGTAAATTAAAACCATAATGAGATACCACTTCACACCAGTCAGAATGGCCATCATTAACAAAGCAACACACAACAAGTGCTGGTGAGGTTGTGAAGAAACAGGAACCCTCGTGCACTGTTGGTGGGAATGCAGACTGGTGCAGCCACTGTGGAAAACAGTATGGAATTTTCTCAATTTCCTCCAAAAACTAAAAATGGAACTGCTTTTTGACCTAGCAATTCCACTGCTGGGATTATACCCTAAGAATCCTGAAACACCAATTCAAAGGAACCTATGCACCCCAATTTTCATAGCAGCGTTATTTACAATAGCCAAGTGCTGGAAATAGCCTAAGTGCCCATCAATAAATGAGTGGATCGAAAAACTGTGGTACATTTACACAACGGAATACTACGTGGCAGAAAAAAAGAAGGAACTACTACCTTTCGTGACTACGTGGATGGAACTGGAGACTATTATGCTAAGTGTAATAAGCCAGGTGGTGAAAGAAATACCATGTAATCTCACCTATAGGAGGAACCTAATGAACAAAACAAATAAACAAGCAAAATAGAGCCAGAGGCATGGAAGCAAGGAATAGACTGACAGCCACCAGAAGTGGGTGGGAGGAGGATAAGAGGGGGAAGAAGGGGAAGAGTCTACTCAAGGAACAGGTATAAATGACCTGGGGGTATGGACAAGGTGGTGATTGACTGTGGGAGCCGGGAACAGGGTGAGGGGGTTGGGCAGGGCAGGGGAAAACAAGGGGGGAAATTGGGACAACTCTACTAGAACAACAAAAAATAAACAGTTCTGATTCAAAAAATTAAAAAATAACTTGAAAACAATTTAAGAAGAATTTACTAAACATCTACTCTATGTCAGATACTGTGCTAGGAGCAGGGCCTCTGATGATGAATAAGATGGTCCCTCCCCTCCTCTCAAGGACAAATCCAGGGCCCTAGCAGAAAAACCAAAAAACCAGCAGTCTGTCAGGCCTGATCTCAGTGGGACCACTGAGAACTTAGCCAGTGGCTGAGTTGATTTTTCCCTGAGGTCATGTTCAATACGGAGCTGATATTATCAGAAAATGGAAGTTGGTGGTACTGAATTTAAGAAGTTGGCATTTATAAAATGTTATAGGAGTTTGAGAAAATTCTCCACTCCTGATTAAGTGAAAATATAGAAAGGATATTAAATGTCACTGACTTGATTAACACATAAAGCTGATGATTTGGTCTCTGACACTTCAGGGAATTCCTTAGTGAAATACCAAACTATAGGACTAGTGTTAGTCCTCTACAAAGAGGAACTGCCTGAATTTTTAAAGAGTACAACTCTGCCCATTTTCATTAATCTATCATTGATGTCATTATGAAATTAAATGACTAAGTTCAGAACTATGATACACATTAGTTCATAAAAATACAACTCTGGCTGGAAACACCACTTCCTCCAGAACCAGTGATCCCAACCAGGACTGGCATCCAGCCATCCATTCATCCATCCATCCATTTATGAGCTCCTACACTGTGCTAGTCACTGAGGTTGCAGCAATGACCACACAGTCTTGGCTTCTGTGGGGCTCATTCTTTAATGTGTTCCATCAAGTGCCACCCCCAGAACTGTGAGGCAGGTATGGCTCATCAGTCACAGCACCCTCTCCTGCCAAACCCTACCAAGGGTGTCCAAACTTTTGGTGTCTCTGGGCTACACTGGAAGAAGAGTTGTATTGGGCCACACATTAAATACATTGCAACACATAATCGCGAGAAAATCTCATACTGTTTTAATTTACGATTTTGTGTTGGGTCTCATTCATAGCCATCCTGGGCCACATGTGGCCCACAGGCCACAGGCTGGACACCCCTGCTAGACTCATGAGACTATCAGTCAAAGATAGAACATAAGATGAAACTTAATAGCCACCCAGATCCTAACCAAACTACACTAACCTGTGGCCCCCCCACAATGCTACTGCCTTAGTTCATGCCATTTTCCGTCTTTCACCTCTCCCTCCTCCACCATGAACATCAAAATCAACTCTTCTTAACATATGGCTCCAATGCTCTGCCTTGAGGTTTCCCAGTTCTCTGCATTTGGATATAAATTCTTCCTTTCCTGAACCTGTTTCTTCCCATATTTTATTGTATCTAATAAAGTGCATGTCATGTCTCCCACAGTGCATCTTAAGGATAAAAAACGTGCACTTTATGTCTGAGTGCCTCATATTACCTGTCACATACAGCTTTGCGCACGCGCGCGCACACACACACACACACACACACACACACACAGGAAACCACATGCTTGCTAAGCACTAGTTCAACTGTGAGACCACCTAGTTTGATTAAGAGAACATATCAGTTCACGGGGGAAAAGCTTATTGTAAACCTATGTTCAATGGGGGCATATCATTTCTACTGCCCTGGTTATCAAGTTGCATTTACAACACAAGTTACCCTTAGGGTTGTATTTACATAAAGGAAGAAAAGTTTTATTTGATATAAAGAAATGAACTACAGTAGATTCTTAACCTGTGAGTTGTGGACTTCTGGTGGCTATGCCGCCCCTGATATTGCATGCAGCACGTGTAATATATATGCATAGCTACGTTTTTCCAGGGAAAGGATTCACCAGATCCTGGAGAGGTTAGAAAAAGTAAAGTATGCAGTAACTGATTGATGCTGACGGAGGTGCTCATGTGTTTGTTCTCACATGTCAGAATGGGAAAGAGTAGGACCCCACTCACTGCTGTGTCCAGGTTTACATTTTTCAGCCTGGAGATTACCTGGTACTTTCCAAACTGGTTTTCCTACGTTCATTGCCCACAAAATAAAATATGAAATAATCAGCTCATAAAGACTTAAGCTTTTTTAGCACATAAACTTCTAAATGATCAATATCTATCAAGTTTCCATATTTTCATAACCTGATAAACCTTTATGAACTTGGCAGGTTTTTTTATGTCATGTACCTTTAGGAAAAATGTTCTCCAAAAATCCAAGTTGAAATGTATTAGCTAAGTTAAAGATATTTTGACTAGTAATTAACAGCACTTTTTCAACCTAGGGAAATATAAACAAGGAAAAGAAAATGGACATCGGTAACACGAATAGTATCATTGAATTAATGTTTATTTAAAATCATGCATGAGTTTTTCCTTGAGTATAAACAGACCGTTCATCTCATAACCATATCTACAGATACCGAATAACTATAACTAACTTTTGTCCACAAGACATACTGGATCAAACAGTGTGATCAATTCAAAGGTTATCTTTTTAAAAAGGACTTAAACTACAAAAATGATCAGTCAGTTGCTTGTGAAACTTCTCATTTAAAAAAAAAGTTTTTACTAAATCAAATGTATACAATGAATTAGTGTACAATCAAATCCAAATATGTTCCTCGGGGTATACCAGAGGTAAGCAAAATAATATTAATACAATTAAGTTCATTAAAAAATAAAGGATTTTTTTTTTTCTGGTTATATAAAAACATCATGGCACATTATCATTATGTGACATAGAAACCCAGTAAGACGTGTTTCAATATCAACTTTTTGTTGTTTTTATAAAAAGGTAAAACAAAATTCCCAACAGAACAGTGAATTATTAATTCTAGAAAGTGAGCCAGAGAGAGGTGTTCTCTTTAAGAACATGCAATCTCTACAAATAATGTCTCATTTCAGTGCATGAGAGAAAGCATATTTAAAATTTGAGCAGACCTCTGTCAGCCACGAGCGGAACATTCTCCATCTGCTCCATCTACAGAGACTGAAGATGGGTGATGACGCTGTCCCTTTGAATGTGTCCAATCTTTTAAAACAGTGATAATTTACTTGTTCTTTTCTACTTTATTGATTTACACATTTCAAATGCGGCCATGTTAATGACAAAATATATACAAATATTCTAAAAGACAAAAATAACAATTATATACAGTTTGAAAAATCAAATCAAATTTTAACCATGGTATCTTTCCTCTAGTCCAATGACTAGAGACTTTTCAACACCAGTAAATACCAGGTACTGCAACATAGCAGAGCCTCAGCAGTACATCCAGATTTCCTTTTTTCCTTCCAAACGCTTTCATTTTTCTTTGAAGAATGTTTACAATTTACCTGCTTTTAAATTGGCAATAGCTACCTGAGCAATGCCTTATGCCACAAATCAAAGCCTTTTCCTAACCAAAAGCTACTATTAATTGAAATTAATTTCATCATTCATATTAAGTTCAGATGTCTAGATCCCAGATACCTGGGTATGAAATATTAAAATCTGCAAGAGGAATTAATATTTTTCTTCTTTCCTTTTAATATAACCCACTATATAATAGTGAACTAAATATATTTGTTTCATAGAAACAACTTACATTTGCCAATACAGGGCAAATGGTATATATACAGATACATTAGGACTGCCTAACTGACAGTGAGTGTTGCCCACCAGGCTCCACGTCAATGGAGCTAATACGGTGGAGCTCTCTGCTGAATGGACTTTCCCTTCAGGATACGTCGGATCTGGAACGGAAATAAACAGGATTTGTAAGTTTGTTTTTTACGGTCAACGCACCTCACTTCCTTTATTGTTCCAGTACTTTCCTTGTGTGCTCTACACCACCCTGTCAGGTTGTAAGTATAGTAAGACATCTGCAACACGTCAAGATTTTAAGGTGACTTAAAAAACACTCAAACTCCTTTGAAAGTTTACTGATCTTTGAGTGCAAGGGCATCTCCATTAAAATGATCTGAAGTTGAAAACCTACAACAGCTTAAATAAGACCTATATTCCTACGTTCCTAGAAGCGGATATACTCCTTTCTATGGGTTCCTATAACGCATGGTCATATGAGGAATGTGAATGAAAGGAACGGTTAAATTGTCTTTCCTATATTTTATTTTGTGCTTATCAAAATATGCCATGACCTACTTATAGCCACAATCACCCTCATTTCCTCCAGGGAAAAATTCCATCAAAAGTATCTGAAGTTCCTAAAAGATTCAGAACCTATTGTCCAAAAAAGCTCAGTCATGTGAAATATTCAATGCCCAAAGAAAATATATAACCATATGATGAGTAAAGCATAATTTTGTTCCAAGTATAAAATAGCTCCAGATTCTAAATTATATAAATACTTTCCTATTTCTTAGTTAGTATCAGTTAGTACATAGAAGTAATCTCAACAGCTGATGGTCACTGAGCCCTTACATGTGCCTGGGACCTTCCTGAACACTCTACAGATACTGACTCATTTACACTGACAGACACACACACCGACAGAACCTGCCTAAAGAGCACCGGCTGGCCTCCACCCCAAACACCCTCACGTCCCTTTGTGTTTCAGACCGAGTGCCTGAAAGCACTTCCTGCTGCTTCTGTAACCCTCACCTGTTCTCCCACTGGGCCATCAGGAACCAAATGCACTGGCTGTTCGTTCTCCAGGTTCCGAGTACTTGGGTCGGCTCCCTTCCTCATCAACAGGCGGACCGCATCCAGCTGTGTCACCCGGTACTGCAGACTGGCAGCGACGTGCAGGGCAGTGTTTCCATTGTAGGCCTGAGGGCAGAGAGACAAAATGACATCCATCAAGAAAGGGACTCCCATGAAAACAGCTCAAAAGCTTGAAAATGGTGTAAAAAAAAGTTCTTTTATGCTGTTATTGAAGCTTTCAAAAAGTACCTTTGCATTCACAAAAGACAGGCAACTGGGCAGCTCCAAAAAGAGGCGAATGAGTTCCAGATTTGCTTCCTCAGCTGCCAAATGCAGGGCTGTACGGCCACTTTTACGATCCTTGTCAAAGGCAACAGGGAAAAAAGCATGAACACTCACACACCAGGTCTTAACATGATTTTCGCCCATTCTCTCAAATATCTGACTCACCCCTGGAGACCCACTTCTCCACAAAGCATTCCTTAACCCCAAACTACACGAAATCTCTCATTCCTGTTATTTCTTATTAATTTGCCTATATGCCTCTTATCACAGTCTACCCTTGTATACAGGATGGCCATAAAATGTTTAAACAGACTACGCTGTTTTATCATGTCCTGTAACACAACGCAATAAAGCATTTATTATGTACTTGCTCATGTTTCCAGACCGGGTAGACACCCTGTAGACTTATAATTAGTTATATTTACATTTCTCACCTTTTCTATTAGACAGTCAGGTCCCAAAGGACCAAGGACCCTAAATCATAGCTTGTGATTTAGGCATTTTCTTCCCCAGAGCCCCTGACTCAGTGCATTGTACATAGGAGGTACTCAGTAAATAAACCTCAAATTTGAAGAGAAAAAACTATTTTCCATTTTAAAAAAAGAGAAGATCAGGCAACCATTACAAAAGCACCTCCTTGATTATCAGGGTATGAAAATGAATGCCAAAACGACAATGTCAATTTCAAGCATTTTTTTTCAAACAAAGACTTATTTATTTCATAGCTAAATGACCTTTTGCTTAATAATCCAAAGATTAAAAGTAAATCAAGAAAGCACATGAGATGGTCTTTTAAAATCTAAGCTGTTTATCTATCCATATTTTGCTCCTCAACTCCGTTACAACTAAAACGGGAAAAACGTTTTAATCTCTGCTTAGGAATAGGTCTTTGGCTGAAACCGCTTCCCCCCGCCCATCCCCTCTCCGAACGCTTCTGTGAACCTACCTTAGCGTCCACCGATGCTCCCATTTGAATCAGACACTTGATGGTGTCCACCAGACTCTTATTCTTCAGTAAGAGCTCCTGGACTTCAGGCGAATGGGGCTGTGGACTTCTCTGCAGCTCGTGCACCACAGCATTGTGGGTGATGACCGCGCAGTGCAGAGGGGTCAGGCCTAGGAAAGCGTGACAGGCAGTGGTTGGTCCAGCGCACCACCCGGTCTTTCTGCAGTTCTACAGTTACAAGCCTTGAGGATGGTCTCCGACATGCCCATGTGCATGGGCTCCACACGCACTAGGAAGGCAAACTGAATAATCCCTCCATCGGATCTTAGTGCTAGTTTTATCTATGGAATATTTTATCTTTAATCACCTCCCTTCCTTCTTGGTATGACAATGTGCCTGTAGAACAAATGGACTCTCTCTATAAATGGCTTTTCACTCAATAAAGTGTCATTTGCTTACCATCATAGTTAGTTGCCTCAAGATCCACAAACTGACTGCTCATCACTGCACCCTTCTGAATTGCCTGCAAAATTTAAAACCAGGTATCTGTTAATAAGAGACAAGCTACACAAATGCCTGCCTGTTAGTATTCCAAGAAATGATAAGTCAACTCAAAATAGATTGTTACAACAGGCAACCCACATCCAGCTTCTCTAACATCCAAGCCCTGTGATAATGGGTGATGAAAGCAGGGCCCACTGCCTCTTACCTGAAGCACCTGGGAGTGGCCCTTCTCAGCACAGACATGCAGAGGGGTTCTTCCCCAGCAGTCAGTGGTGTTCACCTGGGCCCCAAGGTTCACCAGATCCTGCACAATTAGATGCTGATTGGCAGCCACTGCCACCTGAAAGGCACTCTGTGGACATTCAGAAGAAGAAAAATATGTTTTTAAAACATGCACCACCATCATAAGAAGGAATATGAACATAAAGTGAGGGGAAAACTCACACAGGAAAAATTAAATCCTATTAATAAGCAGTAAGATCCTGTAACACAAGAGGCCTAAAGTGAACTTTGGGTGTGGCTTTATTATACCCAGTTAGTCTTTGGTCAAGTAACTACAAAGTTAACGTTAATAACTTCAAGGTTGATGATGGCAAAGAGTCAACATCTCAAAGTTAATATTAACTAATCTCTCTTGGTCTTGGGCTCTGAAAATATCTGTAAATAAAATGAGACTGGCTGCCATTCTCGTCACAATGACAGCATCTTTGACATTTCACTCTGTCAAGGCCCTCACCTGTCCATTGTGCTCTTTAATATCCAGCATGTGAAGGGCATTCATCTTTCTTGCAAGGACATAGGCAAGTGCTCTTCTCCCTTGGGCGACTGCAATATGGAGGAATCTAGGAAACAAGGAAAGGAAAAGAGGTGAATTTCTTCTGATTTCACTAAGTTCGTCTTTAAAAAAATATTCTTTTAGCTCCTTTCTCGATATGTTGGTTCACTCAAATAAAACATTACAAAGCATAAACTGTCTTTTCTGCAAAGTTGATAATACATATGATTTGCAACAGGATGAGTTACCCTATGAGAAAGACAAAAAAGGATGCCAAGCATCATACTGATCACTTCAAACCTATTATTTTTAATGTTCGTACAAATGCCCTGGCTGGTGTGGATTAAATGCTGGCCTGTGAACCGAAAGGTTGCTGGTTCAATTCCTAGTTAGGGCACATGCCTGGGTTGTGGACCAGGTACCCAGTTGGGGGTGTCCAAGAGGCAACCTACTGATGTCTCTCTCGCACATCTCGCACACTGATGTTTCTCTTCCTCTCTTGCTCCCTCCCTTCTCTAAAATTTTTTTTTTAAAAACCTCTATGAGGGACGTATTATCATTTTACAAGTCAAGAAACTGAGGCACAGAGAACTTACATAACTTGCCCAAGGCCACAAAGATGTCAAGACAGGTAAGCAATCTACAAATCAACTCACAGTTGACTGTGACCAACTAATCATGACCTCTTTTTTTTCCGTATAGATACAGTCTATGCTGGTCTTCTGAAACCAATTATTCAAAGGAGATGCATATTTTTAGTAATTTAGAACAGGTAATTTGTTCAGCCAGGGGAGAAAAAAAAAAGAAGGGAAAATTCTTTCTTAAAATATTAACTACCATTGAACAGCAATTTCTAGCTACACTGATCATCTTGATTAGCCAACCATTCATGAAGGGCTGACTTGGCACACCACAGAGAAATTCTCTGCCCACTACATGCAAGAAGTACAGTTCACCAAATCAGGGACCTGAGATAAAGGGATACTCACGTGTCACCATCTGCATCCTTCGAAAGAAACTGGTCTTGGGAGATATTTGCCAATTTGCTTTCTTCCTGTTCCACTTGCCACTGAAAAAATGACTTCCCTAACTGTGTGGTGTTCATTGGATTTCCAATAATGTTCTGGAATGGCAGTGAAGTGCTTAAAGGCCCAGGACCTGCGTCATGCCCCGCCATGGCCTCACAGGCCCTGTGTGGCATCGTGTTGAAGCTTTGCATGTGGGCATCGTTCTGTTGCTGAATACTGGGGGAAGTCTGAACGGGAAGAGCAACATTCTCACATTCCCCATGACTATTTAGAAGGGATGCAAAACTTTGGTTTGGGCAGAACTGTAGTTCTTGATTATCAAAGATGTTTGGTTCATAGCTGGGGGACTGGGACGTTCTGGAATAAGGACTGTATTCCAGAGTTGGGTTGTGGGTATAGGGCTGCTGCTGCTGCATGTTCTGGTTCTGTGGAGAATACTGGTACATGGAAGCCTGATCCATCATGTGCGGGGAGCTGCTGACTTGGAATGGCTGGTACTTCTGAGATGGACTGAAGACCTGCCCTCCGTGGAAGTCCTGACACTGTTCTCGGGGAGAGCTCTGAGGGACCCCCAGAGGGTTCACCCAGCTAACTTGGACTGTATTCAGGGAAACAGGGCTGCATTCGTTCTTGATGTTGATAATGTTCTGAAGCAGATTGGCACTGCTGTCCGGCTTGGATTCATTGTGATGAACATCTTCCATGCTCTCCGCAGGTGTTGGCGTTTGCGGTGGTGTCTGGGAAGAAAAAGTAAATTGCACCTTCCTTCCAAAATTATTCCAGGAATAGTTTCCAAAAGGTGTTCAGAGGAAAACAGTAAGATACTTACCAAAAACTGGGTATGCAGCAAAGCTGGCCTTTTGCAGCCTGGTCCATCAGACAACGAATCGGGTCCTTTCCTTTTTCCACTATATGCCACCGTGTTTGTCAATTCTGTACCCAAGAAAGAAATATGGGATCTGTGATCATTTTACTTTGCAAACTTTACCCATAATCATATTCTATTATTTCACTCGAAAGCCCCCATAATATCATGAGTAGAAGTAACTCTTACCTGTGAATTGCTCTCTGTTCACACCTTGTGTCTATAAGGAAAAAAGGTTTCCAATTTAGTGTAATATTAAACGGCTTCTGGCTTACTGTACAGCATACTTATCTCCACCACTCTTTACAGCTCACCATAAAGCTTTGATACAGGCAGTCTCTCAGTATTTATTTTCTATCTTAATTCTCATTCTATCTGGCAAGTTCCCCCGTTTGCACTTCCACCTTAGTTCACCTCCATCAAGATAAAATTAATAAGGCCATCTGAGTGTTCCCTTTCTAGACAAAATGTTCCATTAGAGTTGAACTCCATTTATTTCCCTGTCCCTTAATTTGCCGTCATTTGTTCATTCTTTCAACTTCTCTTGTGACCTATGTGACAGGGATACGGCAGACAGCAAGGCACATATGCTCTCTGTCCTATGGACTTTGTGGTCTACAAAACTCTTACTGGACTTAGGTGAGCAAAGAATAATAACCCCAACAGACTAACCTTCCTGACCCCTGTCCCAAAACAAAAAATAAGTACCACCTTAAAGTCATCCGTGGCTTGGCCAGCAGCCTTCTGTTTGTGACTTCGGATATGCAGCAGGAGTTCCTTCACCGAGTTCTTCACACGAACACCTTGAAAAGGTCCTCTCTGCTGCCTTCCAACCCCCATATGGGGCTCAACTGCTCAAAAGAAAAAAAAAACATAGCCCAGTTAAATCTCTTCACAGGCACAAACCCTAGTAACCTCGGAAGCATAACTATCTAATGTAGGAAGACCCTAATCACCAGAATGCCAAGCCTTTCCAACTCGTTCTGGTCAGCGGTCTACAGGTCAGCCCTACTTAAGGTCTGATGCTGCCTGATACCTCTCTTGCTGAGGCACCCTAAAGAATGAAAACTCATATGGATGTGGTTTCAGACGCCTTCAGAGCCAACAGGTGAACCCGATCAAGCCTCTCTGTCTCTCAGCCCTATAAACCTGTAAGATGGTATCACAGATTTGCCACCCTAACTCTCACAGATCTACAATTATTCCCGACCTATGAAAAACCTTGGGGGAGCAAGGGATAAATGATGAATTTTTAGCTTTCAACCATAGACTTTGTGTCCACATAAACATTTAAAAGTCTGTTAATCTACTCAAGTAGGAAAGCACAAAAGAAACTTCTTCCAAAGATCTTAATATAGCAAAGCCCAACAATGAACAATGTCTTAGATTTGTTTTTTATTATTTCACTCAGTTCAATCAGCTATGCCCAGAAATCTGCTTCAGTTCACCGAGCTAAAACACAGTTGCACACTCTCATGCAGGATTTTCCCTCAGACTGTTTTTGAAATTGCTCACAGAGGCCTTCTAAGTAAAAAGGAAATCCATAATCTGATTTCAAATTTAAACTTTAAAGTACACTTTAAAATGTCGTCTATGAGTACAGCGTTCCACTTCTGACCATTACGACGTCACAACCTCTTGGGATGTGTTGAACAGAAAGAAAACATGCAAGCAATCAGGAAATGAATAATTCTGCCACTTCACTGAAAGTGGGGGAAAAAAGTAAAAAGATGGGACAAGAAACAATGCATAGTTTGAACATACATATCATAAATATATGAAAGACACAACTTAGCGATGTGGCAAATTGAATGACTAGTTGGGTTTATGTTGAAGTTTAGGACTATCTTGCCAGAATCTAACACAACATTTCTCTGGAATGACAGGACTTAATAATTCAACATCACGGGGAGAAAAAAGTCAGTTTCAGAAATCCCCTGTGGTTATGCCATAAACCAGGGAACTAGCAAATCAGTTTCAGACAGATGCAAGCCAAATGTGTGGGGGGTGGGGGGGAGGTTCCACACACACGCGCGCGCGCGCACACACACACACACACACACACTTTTTGCTTTTGTTGACACTTAACACACAGAGAGCACCTTATACAACCAAGTGGTTTAAATCGCTTCTTTAAAATGAAAATGGAAAATCACTTTTGAAAATAAAACACAACCAGAAGAGTAGTGACTAACAGTGGCGAACACCTAAAAAGACAACGTTCTTTAAACCATGCTGATTACATTCTCCAACAGCTGAGGTTATCTAGAGGTTCCGCAGTCTACCCACAGTGGCATCCTGTTTTCCCCCAAATTATGCAACTTAGTTCATTAAGAAAGGAAACTAACCGGCCCTGACTGGGCAGCTCAGTCGGTTTCCAGTCCAGCTTCACCGTATGTCTTGATAATATCGGTTTCTTTTCTTTAACATTAAGTCCTTTTACTTAAAATTTCCACAAATACTTAGGAAGAAGTAAGTCATGGCCTTAAACACAGTACCCAAACCTTTTCACGCACACAAAAAGCCACAAGAAAAAAAACCTACACCTACGTCAGATCCCAAACCTCACTATAGTATGTGATTACAGCTTAATAAAACCACTTAAGAAAAAGGGAGAGGGGAGGAAAATCTAATGTGGTTCGTTCCCCCAACCCCCTAGAAGTCAGGGCTCTTGGTTCCCAGCGGCGTTTCAAGCTATGAAGCCAGCTGGACGGCACCCGGATTTCACAGACGGTCAAAAGGCATCGAGTTATGTCAAAAGCCCAGCACAGGCTCAGGCATCCAGTAGTTGCCTAATAAATCACGGCTAGTGTGATTATGTACCGCCGCTAGGGAAACGCAGAAGTCACCTAGCACCCGGTCGAGGCCCTTCCTATCCAGGTGGCCGGCCTCTCCCCGCCCGGAGGTGCGTGGGCCGAGGGCGGCCGGGATGCTGGGGCTGCCCCGACCCCGGCCGGTGGGTACCTTGCAGCCGCTCCGCTCGGGCGCCGCCTCTCGGCCGGGTTTCCACCGCCCCGCAGGAGGACGCCGACGAGACGGAGAAGTCGGAAGAGTCAGAGCCCGGCGAGCCGGGCGCCGAGGGCCCCGACGCCGAGCAGCTGGCGTCGCAGGCGCCCGGGGCGGCGGCGGGCGGCGACGCGCCGTAGAAGTAGGCCAGGTTGAGCGGGCTGGTCATGAGGCCGCCGTCCCCGGCCGCGTCCAGCAGCCCCTCTCCGCCGCGGCTGTCGTCCAGCAGCTTGTCCACGATCATGCTCCCAGGCTCGGCGCTCGGGGACCCCCAGACACCTGCGCGCGGCTGCCCCCGGCTGAGGTTGTGGCTGTGCTGGGACCTAGACCTGTCGGCGGGAGGACGGCGCGGGCACGGGCGCGGCCCGAGTCCGCCCATCTTTATAACCCGCCTTCGGGGCCGGGGGCGGGGAGAAAGGACCGCTGCCGCACCGCCCTCCCCCGCACCCGGCCGGGCCAGGGGCGGTGTCGGGGCCACCGGGCCCTCCTCCGGATGCGCTCCGTTTCCAGTAAAATGTACAGGATGAGGCAATGTGCCCTCCGCCCTCGCCCCGCCCGCAGGGCTCCGCCTGGACAGACCGGTTGTTTGCTTGCTCTTCAACTAGAAACCCCAACCCAGAGCGGCTTCCCGCCCCCGGGCCCTGAGCCCCCGCCCCCACCGTCCGCCCGCGGCGAGCTGCGGGGCCAGCCCCGCCCCCGGCGCGCTCCCTCGGGCCGGGCGGGGCCTGGGGCCGCGGCCGGGAATGGGTCGGCCTGGCTCCCGCGGAGTGGGGCGTCCGCGGCTGAGCGCGCCCCACACCCCTCGGCCTGAGCTTCTCGCCCGCCCGATTTAAGGCATCCCCGGGAGAGTTCTTAAGGGCGCGTCTCCACCAGCGCCTCAAAGCAACTTCTCTCTTAGTAAACGTTTGACAGCGTTTCTTTTCACAGAGTCCCAAGCTGAATATAATTTGAAGCCAGTTTTCTGTCTTAAAATGCTCAGGGAAAAAGCTAATATTTTTCTTGGTGGTGGCTGGGGGTGGGGCGCAGTCCGGGAATAAAAAGCAGTGCCCTAACACCCTTGTAGCCTTCAATACTGGAACAAAGGCATCTTAGCAAATGATAAATACACATACATGTAAGTGTGTATATTTATATATGCAGTTTATTCTGCATAACTTTACATTGTGTCTCATAAACACAAATTTTGCTGTTTCCCGTTTTAAATACTTTTTAAAATAGATTTATTTACACAAATTTTTATTGAAGTCCTATTGTCAAAACCCATGCCTAGGAGTTGACAGGAGAAAAAAGATGAATGAGTATGTCTGCCTTTCAAGTACATTATAATCTTGCAGGAATGATAAGGTAAGTACTCTCATGCCATATTAAAAGAAACTGATTATGATTGAATATTGTGAGGAATACAAAGTTCAATGAGTGTCCTAAAAAGAGACACAAGAAGTCTTGTGGAGGAGAGGAGGCCATGGGAAAACCTTTGCAAAAGAGGTGGCAGTTGAGACAGGCACTAAAGGATGGGTGGGATTTCAACCCACAGCATTTACAGCATGAGCGAAGAACTAAGAGAAGTCAGATAAAAGCTGAGTCCCTTTTAGGATAGTCAAAGGGAAGGTGATAACATTAAATGTAAAAGGTAGGTTGGTGCCTTGGAGTAGGGCACTCCAGTGGCAGGCTGAGACATTGGATCTTTATTTAATAAACTGAGTGAACATGAAAGACTTTGGGGCAGACAAAAAATCTGGAAGCAGCTTAGAGGGTGCGACCTGGAGGGGCCCAGAGGCCATCAGGAGCCACTGCAATAGCCCAGGAGGGAATTGACCTGACCCTGGGGAAGAGGCAGAGGGGAAGAGGAAAAGATGAAAAGAAAGCAGGGCCAGGCAACATTGCGAGGGCAGAATCCAGAGGTCTGGCCCAGGTGGAGGCAGGGAGTCACGAGGGGGTCCCCAGTCAGGCTCTGGTGTGGGGCAGGAAGACTGATGAACAAAGATGCCAGATCACAAGGAGCTTCAGATCACATTAGAAAAAGCAGAATGCTAAGGTCCCAAGAGGAAAGGGGAAGGGAGGGAGACAGTGAGCGTGAGTTGGTACTCAGTGTTAATAGTGGTGTAAGACCCTGGCTGGGGTTCCAAAGTATTTCCTTGTTTCTCACGAAGTGTTATAATGCTCCCCAAACTTATACTGCCTTTTCCTCCCAATTTTTGGATTTTGGTAACTTTTTAAAAAATAAAAATGAAACAACTTGCTTGATATATCTGCAGAAAATAAAAAAGCTCTAGTTATTGCAATTCCTAAGAAACCAAAATTGCTTAAGATGCTCCAAAGAAGATGTTGGGCTTTTTCAATACAATCTATTTGGATTTTATTTCCTCCCCTGTTTAGAGCAAGAGCAGAGCGAACTTTATGTACACCTTTAACCATCCAATATGGAGTCACTGTCAGCCATGACAGTTATGTCAAGTGCTATGTCAGGACTGAGGTAATGGGATGTAACAGCAATGCCGGGATGCTTGGATAAGGACTCCATCTGGACACCAATATGAGTGGGACCTCCACTACTGGCTGGCAGTCCCTCAGAGCTCCTACCACCCAATGCTGGAGCTTGGCTGTACCATGGGTCACCCTTGGAGTCCTGCCAGACTTCCATTCCACTGGACCATGCCACCACGTTGGCCATATGGCTTGAGACAATGCCCATCTCTCCACCTGTGGACCAGGCCAGTGACAAGGACTTCATGGCCCCACACACACTCTGTTTGCTTCCATCGTATAAGCTCCCCCTCTGTGTGTAACCTGCACATGACTCTATTGGTTTATTGGTTCATCTCCTGTAATAAATCTGTCATTGAGTGAGTGACTTCCTTCAGGGATGCTGCCTTACTCACAACATCCCCACTAACATACTTTAAGTGTACTAAAAGCCTTAAGTGGCCATTCAAAAAAATTCATGGATATAATCCATGGCAATTCTTTATTTCTTACAAAATAAGTTCTCCCCATAAAATTATTTTCTGTTTCGCTTGGCATATAAAAATTCAAACTTCAAAATCAGGGCCTCTGGAGAACTTTATATAGATAACTATGATCAGTGAAAGACTGGTGTCTGAAAGTAAACATTCAAAGCCTTCTGTGAAACGCTAACAATCATACTATTTGTGAAGACCACAACCCCCAAAACCCAGAAGCCCTCCCAGACACAGTCAAGAATGATTGTTAACTTCACTTCAAAAGGAAAATTTAAAAATAGTCTGCTTCATTTCAATGTTGAAATACATAATCAATTTGGTTTACTTGGTTGAGTGATACGACACTGCCATTGTTCTAATCAAATATGGTTGAACATCCACTCAGTAGAAGACAGCCATCAAGTTATGAGGACACTGGAAAAGTCCACTAAAGCAAATGACCGGCAGCAACTGGCCAAACATGTGAGTGAACCATTTTGAAAGTGGACCTTCAGGGCCACATCAGGCCTTTAGGTGACTGCACCACTGACCGACATCTTGACTGTAGTCTCATGAGCAACCCTGACCTAGAACTTCCCCTTCCCCAAAACCACTCCCAGATTCCTGACCACAAAAATTATACTTAAAAAGTGAGGCCTTAAGAAATTGCCCAAAGTCACACTGTTCATCATAGGTGGAGAAGAGATTAAAATCCTTGTCTTTCTGATTATGGAGCCTGGCCTTTTGCTTTAAAAAGGGAGATTATACAAATTGGCAGTCACAGAACAGTCATGGATATGTCAAGTGCAGCACAGGAATACAGTCAGTAACACTGTGATGATAGTGTCTGGTGCCAGTTGAGTTCTTGAAATAACAGGGGAACCATATGTGCAGTTGATGATTAACAACTTTGTTGTACACGTGAAACCAGTATAAAATAATATTGAATGTAAACTGTAATGGAAAAATAAGTGGAAGATTCCAGAAAAAAACAATTCATAAGGTTGTGTTGTTTTTTTTTAAGGGACAGTAGAAGACTCATTTTCTTCAAGGTTCAGATGCACCGTCTGCATCTAATGATACAGAAAATGATGAAAATGATATGTCAGAGTTTCCTGACGCAGGAAAGGGAGAAACCTAGTCCAAAGCAACTGGAAGAAACTGTAAATAAGGCTTAAAAATATGATGATGCTATCATTACCTTGGCTTTATAGACATTAATCATTTACCTTGTGTCTTATACAATGGAATATTGCCAAGTTCATTTTAATATTGTGCCAGTTAAGTAAAAAGTACTAATTTTTTTAAAAATTTTTATTTATTTATTTTTAGAGAGAGGGAAAGGGAAGGAGAAAGAGAGGGAGAGAAACATCAACGTGTGGTTGCCTCTTACACACTCCCAACTTGGGACCTGGCCTGCAACCAAGGCATGTACCCTGACTGGGAATCAAACCAGTGACCCTTTGCTTCACAGGCAGCACTCAATCCACTGAGTAACACCAGCTAGGGTTATAAAAGGTACTAAATTTTTAAGTGTAGATGTAATGAACTTTTTGTGTGGTCAGATGTTTGATCTGATTTCAATCTTCTGACCATCATGGTATGAAACTAGAAATCATCACAAGGAAAAATGGAAAAACAGACCAACACATGGAGGCTAAATTACATGTTACTAAACAATGAGTGGGTCAATAATGAGATCAAGGAAAAAATTAAAAGATACCTTGAAACAAATGAAAATGAGAACACAACAACCCAAAATCGATGGGACACAGGAAAAGCAGTTCCTGAGAGGGAAATTCACAGAATTACAAGCCTTTCTCAAGAAACAAGAAAAATCTCAAATAAGCAAGCCAACTTTAAACTTAAGGAATCTTGAAAAAGAACAACAAAGAAAACCCAAAGTAAGTAGAAGAAAGAAAGTAATAAAGATCAAAGCAGAAATAAACAACATAGAGTCTTACAAGAAATACAAAAAGAAATCAGTGAAACCAAAAGCTGGTACTTTGAAAAGAAAAACGGGATTGATAAATCTTTAACCAGACTCATTACAAGGGGGAAAAAAAAAAGAGGACCCAAAATAAATAAAATCAGAAATAAAGAGAAGTAACAACTGACACCAAAGAAATACAAATAGTTCTAAGAAAATATCATGAACAATTATAGAAGAACAAATTGAACAATCTGGAGGAAATGAATACATTTCTAAAAACATACAGTCATGTAAAACTAAGGAAGAATCAGGCAATCTGAATAAACAGATTACAACTAGTGAAATTGAAGCAGCAATCAAAAAACTTCCAAGAAACAAAAGTCCTGAACCCAATGGCTTCATAAGTGAATTTTATAAAACACTCAAAAAACTAACACTTCTCCTCAAACTATTCAAAAAGTCAAGAGGAGGGAAGACTCCCAGCTCATTTTACAAAGCCAGCATTATTCTAATTCCAAAACTAGATAAAGACATTACAAAGAAAGAAAATTATAGGCCAATTCCCTGATGAACATAGTTGCTGAAATCCTCAACAAAATATTAGCAAACCAGATCCAGGAGTATTTTAAAAACATCATGCAACATGATCAAGTGGGATTTATTCCTGGGGTGAAAGATCAGTTCAATATTCACAAATCAATAAATGTTATACTCTGCATAAATAAAATGAAGGATAAAAAATCATAGGATCATAGATGCAGAAAAAGCATTATATAAAATCCAGCATCTATTTATGATTAAAAAAAAAACTCTTAGCAAAATGGAAACAGAGGAAACATACCTCAACATAACAAAGGTCATATGTGACAAACCCACAGCTAACATCATTCTCAACAGGGAAAAGCTAAAAGCATTTTCCTTAAGATCAGGAATAAGACAAGGATGTCAACTTTCTCCACTTTTATTCAACATAGTATTGGACGTCCCTGCCACAGCAATCAGACAAGAAAAAGAATTAAAAAGCATCTAAACTGGAAATAAAAAAAACTAAAACTGTCAGTATTTATAGATGAAATGATACTAAAGATCCCACCAAAACAAACTATTAGAACTGATCAATGAATTCAGTAAAGCAGCAGGATACAAAATTATATTCAGAAATTGGTGGCACTGTTATAAACCAATAATGAATTATCAGAAAGAGAAACTAAGAAAACAATCCCATTTACAATTGCACCCAAACATAAATAAAATACCTAGTAATAAAATTTAACCAAGGATCTAAAAAAAGTGTATTCAGTAAATTATCAGACACTGAAGAAAGAAACTGAAGAAGATACAAATAAGTGAAAGCATATACTGTGTTCATGGATAGGAAAACTAACAGCATTAAAATGTCCATACTACCCAAAGAAATCTATAGATTCAATGCAATTCCTATCAAGATACCAGTGGTGCATATTTCACAGAACTAGAACAAGTATTCCAAAATGTATATGGAATCACAAAAGACCCTGAATTGCCACAGCAGTCTTGAGAAAGAAGAACAAAGTTGGAGGAAACACACTACCTGATATCTAGAAATATTGAGACTTTCATAATCAAAACAGCATGGTATTGGCATAAAAATAGACATGTAAGTCAGGGGAACAGAATAAAGGGCCCAGAAATAAACCCATGCCTTTACAGTCAATTAATATTTGACAAAGGAAGCAAGAACATACAATAAGGTAAAGAGAATATATTCAATAAATGGTGTTAGGAAACTTGGACAGATACACACACACACACACACACACACACAGTGAAGCCAGACAAACTTCTTACACCACACACAAGAACAAACTCAAATGGATTAAAGACTTGAATGTAAGACTTGAAACCATAAAAACTCTATAAAAATACATAGGTAGTAAAATCTCAGACATTTCTCATAGTGACATTTTTCTAATGTATCTCCTCAGACGAGGGAAACAAAAGAAAAAATAAACAAATGGGACTAAATCAAATTAAAAACTTTTTTCACAGCAAAGGATACCATCAACAAAATAAAAAGACAACCCACTGAATGGGAGAACATATTTGCCAATAATACATCTGATAAGGGGTTAAGATCCAAAATTTATAAACAACTTATAGAACTCAACACCCCTCCCCCCAAGAAACAACAATCCAATTAAAAAAGGGGCAAAGGACCTTAATGGACACTTCTCCAAAGAGAACATACAGATGGTTCATAGGCACATGAAAAGATTCTCAATGTCAATCATCAGAGAAATGCAAATTAAAACCACAGTGACATATCTACTCACACCTGTCAGAATGGCTATCCTCAATAAATCAACAAAAAAGTGATAACAACCATGTGAAGAAAAGGGAAATCTCATGCACTGTTGGTGGGAATACAGGTTGGTGCATCCACTGTAGAAAATGGTATGGAGTTACCTCAAAAAATTAAAAATGAAACTGCCTTATAACACACAGCTTCCACTTCTGGGAATTTATTAGAAGAAACCT
The DNA here is from genome assembly GCA_007922815.1 of Macrotus californicus. Lineage (NCBI taxonomy): Eukaryota > Metazoa > Chordata > Mammalia > Chiroptera > Phyllostomidae > Macrotus > Macrotus californicus. The sequence goes on along the minus strand of VMDR010000663.1, from coordinate 107,293 downwards.
GAAAGACTAATTCGAAAGTATATATGCACCCCTATGTTAATTGCAGCATTATTCACAATAGCCAAGATCCGGAAGTAGTCCAGTTACCCATCAGTAGGTGAGCAGATATAAAAGCTGTGGTACATTTACAGAATGGGACACTACTTAGCCATAAAAAGAAGAAGAAGACAGAAATCTTACATTCTGGGACAGCATGGATGGACATGGAGAGTATTATGCTAAGTGAAATAAGCCAGTAAGAGAAAGACAAATACCATATGATCTCTCATTAGGTTCACTGTGGAATCTAATGAACAAAATAAACATACAAAATGTAAACAGACTCATAGATACATAAGACAGACTGACAGCTGTCAGAGAAGAGGGCGGGTGCAGGGCTGGATGAAAAGGGTGAAGGGATTTCAAGAAAAAAGAAAAAAAAACCCTCATAGACACAGAGAACAGCATGGTGATTACCAGAGAGGAAGTGGGGGGAAGGTAGAAGAGGGTAAAGGAGGGACAAATGGTGATGGAAGGAGATGTGACTTTGGGTGGTGAGCACACAGTACAAGGTACAGATGATGCATTATAGAATTGTACACTGGAGTCCTATATAATTTTAATAACCAATGTCACTCCAATAAACTCAATAAATTTTTTTAAAAAGAAAATGTGTATAACTCAATTAACTAATATTTTCCAAATGAACAATGCAAAATGTTACAAAACCATACACTGAATTCAAGGTGCAATGGATATTATTATGTCAGAGTAAAAAAAAAATCATTGATATGATTTCAGATTCCACATTGCATTTATCCTTAAGGAACTAACACTTATTTTGGCATAAGGAGAATATTCACAACTATCTGAAAACAATATTAAAATATTTCTTCCTTTTCCAACTACACATCTGTGTAAGTCCAAATTGTCTTCCTATGTTTCAACCAAAACAACATATTGCAACAAATGAAATGCAGAAACAGTTGAAAATGTGTCTTCCATAAAGCCAGACATTCAGACATTTGCAAAAAATGTAAAACAATACTGTTCTCAATAAATGTTTTTTTCCAGTTTAGAAAACATAGTTTTAAAAATAAACTAGTAAAGAATTTGTTAAAACATTATTTCTAGAATGTATGTAATATATCATTCAAAGTAATAATTCCAGATTGGACTGATAATTGTTTAACGTAGGTCCTGGAACCTTCCTCTCCTCTCCATCTCAAACTGTCCAAGACAGGCTTTCATCTCTCACCTGGCCAAACGATTGCCCATCCAGCCTTGCCCACCTAAAACCATCCTCCAGAGCCATCAGCATGCTGTAGGTACAACCAAACCTAAAAAGTCCTCTATTTAAGGATCCTTCCATGGTTCCCTATCATCTTTAGCATCGAGTTCAATCTCCTCAGGATGGCAGGTGTCCAAGCCCTGCCTTCATCACAAGCCTCCTCTTTCTCATTATCTACAGTGATACCAAACTGAATATATAGTTCCCCAAACTCTGGGACTTCTGCTGCTGCCCCTGCACAGAATGCTCTCCCCTTCCTCACCTGGCCAACTCATGCTCATCTTCGCCAAGGCTCAAATTAACATCCAACACCCCTGAAGGCTTCCCTGTCCCTGCCTCCTCCCAACCCTCACTCTTAACCCCAGTTTGGGCTTTGGAGCCCCTTTTCTGTGTCTCCATACAGATTTCCATCATGGGTCTTAAATCATGTTGAAAGTATCAGTTTATGGGTCTGTCTCGACTACACTATAATCTCCCAGGACATGTATCCCTCGTTAAGTAGCCAACTACTTGTTATTTAGTACATATTTAATAGAATGACAGAAATAAATGAAAATGCTTCCAAACTTGTTTTATGTGCAATACCATGGAGACATCGAAACAGACCCTTGGGCCCCCTGAATTAGATGGAATCCCTTCATCTCAGCACCTGGAATACCAGACAACTATTGTCATGTATTTTATAAATATAAAAACCCAGCTACCTTTTGCCCAGGATTCTTTGGCTAATATCAACTTTGCAAATAATGTAAAATGTTTTCAGGAGCTTTGAAAACAGATATCATGTTATGTAACATATTCATTAGATACTTTCCCTAAAAAGTAATAATTTATCTCCATAGCAATTTAAAACACTTTTTAAACTCTCAAGAAACATTTAAACTTCTGAGATTTTTTTTAATGCAGAGGAACAAATTAGACCACATTTTTTTCTTTATAGTCCATATATTCTCAAATCCATTTATTCTTCAATATGCTGGTAACTTCGAAATGACAGGCATTTTTCTAGGCACTGGGACATAGCAGTATACCATACAAACAAAAACCCCTGTTTTGTGAAGCTTATATCCAGAGGTATGATCATTCTGGTCATATACTCAGATCCTATTACTATTACTGACATACATACGAGGCCTGTCTGGAAAAAGCCCAGCCATTGTTAATATAATGAGAACAGTTTGTGTGACATCATGACATCAATGTAATCTGTCAGCCAAGCAGAGTGGACTGGAATGCATGAGCATGAACAATGATGACTTCACTGTACTAGTCAGTGGGGGTGGTAGACACCACTGAGTGAGCATGTGTACTGTGTGGCCGTTGCCTTCAAAATGACTCAACAAGTAGAGCAACGAATCTGCATCAAATTTTGCATTAAACTTCAGCATTCCTCTGCAGAAGCTATTTGGATGATTCAGAAAGATGCAGCTATAGGCAACGGGTGATTGGCAGCTTCATCACAACAACATGCAGAGTTTTTTAGTAACTTCAAATCACCCAGGTGACTCAGCCCCCCTACAGCCCAGACTTGGTGCCCTGCGACTTCTGGCTTTTCCCAAAACTAAAATCACCTTTGAAAGGGAAGAGATTTCACATTGTCAATGAGATTCAGAAAAATGCAATGGGGCAGCTGATGGAGATTGGGAGAACTCTGTGAGGTCCCAGGTGCCTACTTTGAAGGGGATTGAGGTGTCACTGTCCCACGTACAAGGTTTCTTATATCTTGTGTCTTCTTCAGTAAATATCTTTTTTTCATATTACATGGCTGGATACCTTCTGGAGAGATCTTGTATACTCAATACTATCAGGCCTAACATACTTCCCAAGAATACCTATAACATCTGATTTCCCAGGCTCTGGCACAGACGGCTATAGCTAGTAAGATCTGTAACCTGCTTTGTTACAAGTGCACGGCACATTATTTTGTGTGTTTTAGCCTGGAAAGTCCAAAACATTGTCTTTGGAAATAGGTCCTATTTACAGCAAATTATTAACATCTAATATCAAAGCACAGTCTACCCTTATATTTCTGTAGAGGAAATTTCTCAAGCAGGTAAATATACCTGTCTAGTAACCTAATCATCATACAGATGAATTAGCAAAGGGTTTCCACATCTTGGAACACTTTCCTCAGTGATGACAGGATGAACTTGAAACACTTCTAAGTACAGTATGTACAGTATGTACAACCTTGCATATTATGGACTGGTTGTGTCAAGGCAAAGTTAATGCTGGAGTGTCCCTACAGACATCTCTGCTGAAAGTATCTGTATAGAGGTGCCATGTACCACTTCATCCCACAAATATTTTTTCAGCAGCTGTGATGTGCCGGGTGAGGTACACACATTATGTGAAGTAACCCTCCTGCTTTCTAGCAGGTACACACGGCCTGTCTTCTGATGCATGGGCGGAAGAGGCTCCTCGTGTTGTACAAGGCTAGGTCACACAGCTAAATGTCCTGATCAGTTAAATGCCCTTTGAAGAGAGGCCGAATCACAGCGGCACCACAGAAGCCCAGCACACCTTCCAGCCCAGCAGCAGACTGAAATCAAGGTCTGTAAACTGGAAAATAATAAAAATTTGTCTTCCTCTTTACCATTTCATTTATGAAGAAATGAAAGTTTTTCCACTGGACATGAGAAAATATTCACACACTAAAAATATGTATATGATTCACACACAATCAAATGACGTGATGGAGTAAAGTTGGGAAGGGCCACCCACTGCACATTCTCTAAGTGATGATCAAAACTCACACAAGACATCCACGTGAAGCTCGTGCGCTTCCCTAAAATCTGCCCTTAAATTGTTCTTAGCTCATGAGGGTGTGTCGTGGTTTCTATATAATGTTGAATTTGATCCATAAAAAACACAGAAATATAAATGATGTAGGTGTTATTTGCCCAAAGGGCAGAGCATTACACATTCGGTGGTTGCTTCTGCTTTCTCTGCCTTGTTGGCAATTGAAAGATTTCATTTCCATATATATGAATGAAACCATCATCACAAATACTGAATGGGGGAATATTGTCAACTCTCACCTCCTTTAAAGGATGCTAAATCTGAACTGCATTACACAGAATGGTAAAGAAAGAAAAGTATCTTCTCCCAACTCCCCTTTTCCTCCCTTTTTCCCACTCCATTCTCTTTTATCTTCCCTCTTTCCCACACAAATCTGCAGATTCTAGACAGTAAAACATAGCCCAAAATTCTTCTCTATAGATCCCTCAATAAAAAACTCCCATCCTCTGGGAAGTTAGTGCAGCTTTCAGAAAGAATACTCTGATAAGCTGACTCACACTGCAAAGTAAATAAATAACTTTGTTACCTTTCATGGGAATATTTACTTTTTAAGGAGAAAAAAAACTGAAGGCAATAAATTAAGCGCAAAGGACTAAATGCTTCACAGTTGAATTTGGGGCTGTGAGGTAATTAAGCAAACAAAGATTTTTTTAAATTTTTTTAAAGATTGTATTTATTTATTTTAAGAGAGAGGGGAAGGGAGGGAGAGAGGGAGGATGAAAGAGAGGGAGAGAAACATCAATGTCTAGTGGCCTCTCATGTGCCCTTTACTGGAGACCTGGCCCGAAACCCAGGCACGTGCCCTGACTGGGAATCGAACCCTCAACGCTTTGGTTTGCAGGCCGGCGCTCAGTCCACTGAGCTACACCAGCCAGAGTGCAAAAGAAGATTTTTGACAGAAAGACCCTTTGCTCTTCCTTTGTGTTAGACACTGGCTTACATGCATGGCAAAAGCGTAAAGCTAAAAGACTTCCAATTATTATTCTACTTTCCTTCAGGTAATGATTTCAACCAGGGGTGTCCAAATTTTTGGCAGCTCTGGGCCATAATGGACGAAGAAGAGTCGTCCTGGGTCACACATTAAAAATACTGTGACACGTAATCACAAAAATATCTCATGATGTTTTAAATAAATTTACAATTTTGTGTTAGGCCACATTCACAGCCATCCTGGGTCACAGGTTGGACACGCCTGATTTAAACCTTTTTTTTTCCCTAGAAGAAAAAGGTCAAATTTGAAAGGTGGGTTAATTTGATCGTAATGCCTTTTTAATACAGAAATAAAATACTATACTTGTAAATGCTTAGTACATAGTTGCTTTTATTAATAAACATGTTGATTGGACTGATTTATATGTTGACATCTTTTTTCTTAAAAGTTTTATATTTATAATCTCCTTTACCCTTCCCTTTTTGAAGATTGAGAACATAGTTTGTGAAATTAGTTTGCGGGATAGAATATGATTTCATACCCTATATGAAGGCATGAATGAATACCTTACATGCTGCATTTTATCAAGAAGAATTTCACTTCTAGAACCTTTAATTCAGACTTCTAAACTTGAGGATTGGGAGCCTTTGGGATTTTTTTTGGGGGGGAAAGGTACTCTTTTTACATAGTCTACAGGCATTTATTTTAAATTTCTATAAACAAGGCCAGTGGTGTGTGCCATAGAAAGAGCTGAGGAGAAATTAGCTTACGTCATGTTCACAACAGACCCCACTACCCCCCAACATAATGAACTATTACAGACCCACAGTATAATAATACTCTGATATGCGGATAAGGGTAAGGATAACCACTGGCACTGAATGTTCACCACGTGTTGAGTTATGCTACGTTATGTGCTTTACACACACTCTCTCTCCCATGTGACCGACGCCTGGGAGAACGGGCCAGGGCACAGGGGGGACAGCGGCTATGAAACCTTGCCGACCACAGCCCACATCAGCAGACAAAACACCACAAACATGCATGTCTATAAAAATAATTTTGTGATTGAAAGGACACTATTGGAGTTAAGGAGGAAATCTCACTCTCATTTAGTAAAAGACTGTAAATATCACATATTATTAACGACAATGATTGGTTAAAACAACCACCTCACCGCTCTCCAAACTGCTTTTGCTCACGTTTGCTGAAGACTTTAGGCCAGGAGTTAGCCTCTGGGCCAGATTCGGCCTGCTGCACAGGCTTTCACCTAAGAATGATGCTTTCCATTTTTAAGTAGTTATATTTTAAATGGTTACTTAAGTGCCTACATAATATCCTCCATCTTGTCTTAGTCCACAAAACCTAAAATGTCTACAATTTGGCCCATTTCAGAAAAAGTTTGCCAACCCCTGCTCCAACGACAGTGCTCAGAGGCACAGTGGTGTCACGGCTTCGTGGCCTGCAAACTCAGCTCCAGAACTTACCAGCTGTGTGACCTTAGGCAAGAACCTTTATCTTGGATACTCAGTTTACTCACATAAAAACTGTGATGCTAGCATCTAAATCAAGTTGCTAAAGTCACATGAGATAATATGCAAGGTATGTAAAGTATCTGACATCTCTCATGTGCTTAATGTTAGTTGCCTTCCCATGCCCATAAATCACAATGATCATTGAGTAAATCTCCACCCTATTGGTGTGTATATGTGCGTGTGTGTGTGTGGCTGGGAGAGCAGGGGAGGATAAATCTATTGGACATATTGGACAAAAACCTGTGTAGGCAGGAGGCAGGAGAGTACGAAGCTAGGAGAAGTCCTTGGCAAGTGGAACGGGGAAACTGAGCCACATGACTGAACAAACAGGCCAAGCAATTTACAGCCAGGTAGTAAATCACAAGGTCTTATCTTCCCATTTGAAGGGCACTTAGGAGCAAATGGTTTGCACATTCCAGACCGTGCCAGTGCAGACCTGCCTTGGTCCCTGTCCCTCTAGAGTGACATTCTTTGAGGGTAAAACTAACCAGAGAGCAACCCTGACCTCTCACTTTGATGAATCAGCACATCGAGGGGCACACCCAGAAAGCTGATGAATATTCTATTGGAATCCTCCCCAGAGAACTCCCCTAAAACTCCTGCCTTTAGAAAACAGATAAAAACCCTCGAAATAAAGGAAGCCAAGTGAGTGAGCTCACCTTGGAGCACACTGGTGCCCCTCCTCTTCTCAGGCATGTACTTTTCCTCTCTTTCTACTAAACTCTAAGGGTCCCCACAAGACTTGCAACCAGGGGAGTGGCAGGCAGCAGTAGCTTGTCCCAGGCTCATCCCTTGAACCTGTCTCCATGGCCCTGTTTTCCTGACTTTTCGGTGACCTAAAAATAGCCCTGCCTTGGCTCACTTCTGTCACTGTGACTTTTACTTTCCAGTGAGTGTACGCCCCACGTGGCTCACTCCTTTCCTGTAACTTTTCTAGGGGCCAAAGCAGCCCCGCCTAGGCTCTCTCCTGTTGCTTCCTATGCCTTAAGCCCTTCCTTTGTTTCACTGTCCCCAGCTTTAACAAATGTACTCTCAAAACCAACTGGGCTCATGTTGTGAAACCTTTCCAGCATGAAGTCAAGAACCCACGCACTGCGGGCCAGCCCAAGGCAGACCTGCTCCAGGCCCGGTTCCTGTCCGGAGTCACACCTTACTGTCTGCACGGCATCTTTCCCCAGAGCACTACCACATTTGTGCAAACTGGTTAAGGAGGAGCCCAATGTATTTTTAAAATCATAATTTAATGGGGACATCTGTAATAGTGTCAATGATAAAAACACAGCAAAAAAATCATAATTGTAGAATTTGTAAGTCAGAAAACTATTATAATGAAGTATTCCTAAAGATGCACTAATTTGGCCATGAGATTCCATAAACAGGTTCTCCTGTTGATATCCTTCCATTTTTCTCTATTGCCAATAAGCACGCTCAAATTTCACATCTGAACCGCATCCTGGATTTTTGAGACTTGTCCTGTTGCCCTGCAGCATGTCCTCTTCGCATCAGCCTGCATCGTCTTGTCCAGTTTTAAAGTTCCAAACAAAATTCTAGAAAACTGTCTGGAGGACCAAAACGCAACACTGACAAACAGTGGAGGACAGATAGACACAGAGGCATCTTTTCACTTTAAGTGCTGTGTTCACGTGAACCTTCAGAATGTGTGGCCCATGATTCTCACCCTTTTCTTCCCCCGGCACAGCCGAGGGGAATGACACCCTTCCGCCAGTAAGGTGCTCTCCGGCTAGTGTGATCTTCAAAACGGCGCTGTGTGGCCCTTGAAAACACTTCCCCAGTGATTCCGATAACCCTTTAAGGATGAATTCCCTGTCTGCTGGAGAACCATTGCTTTACATCCTTTATCCAATCATTCTAGTACCATTTAGGCCACTCAGACTATCTGAAAAAGAGAGGCCAAATTTCATAAGAATCTTTGTTTGTATGAAATACAAACAGGTTCAGATTTACTTTTGATTATGGTTCCTTAGGATAAAGAAGAAGGGGTGGAATTGGTTTAAATGCCTATCCTACCTATAACTGTACTTTATAAGATGCCATGCCATACCCAGCAGTCTTCCTGGAGAATATTATAGAGAAAGGAGACAGACTTATGTTTGTATGGACTGTTGGACACATACATACATTGAGATGAGAATCTTTAAATACAGGTTATCATGAGTAACAGAAAAAGGAACCTGACAGAAATCAAAGACCTCAAAAATAAGTTCCTATGAAAATTACAAAAAAAAAAAGTATATGCAAACAGATAATGTGGTAAGAGTAACTGGACTGCTGAAAAGCCTGGATTTTTAAGGAAAGTCACACTTACTTTCTCATAAAGAAATGCTGTTGCAGAGAAGGGCTGAGGTGACCTCAATTTTGGGAAAGTACAATTTCAGGGAAAACAAATAGAAGCGAACCTAAGTTTTTAGGTTGTATATTTCAAGATTATCAAATATATGTGTCTGTGTGTTCATTTACCTAAAGGCATTTTTTAAAGAACAAAACTTTAAGAAAAGATAAAAAGGTGATATCCAGCAATCATCAATTTAAAGTCTATTGATCATAAAAATTAACCTAATCATAATAGACCCATTCAGCGAACATTGATCAGCTACCATGTTCTGCACTCTCTTCCAGGTGTTAGGAATACAGCACTAGACAAAGACAGTCTGTGACCTCCTGAAGCTTACATTCTACTGGAAAGATAGACAAGAATCAAACAGCCACATAAATATAATGTTAAGTGATGATAATGTGCTATGAAGAAACAAAAAGCAAGGCAAAGGGAGACAGCCCAAGATGCTGTTTTAGCTAGAAACATCCTGAGAAACCTCCCTACACTCTTCCAAATCTATATGACAGCAAAGCGGTTGAGACCTGAGAATTCTTGTCTCCTGTCTTATTTGAACTCTGAGCCAGCTTCCCTGTTCCCACAGGTACAACTCTGCCCTGTATAGACTCCAGATCCCCATCTCCAGCTCTGACCTTGACTCTAAATTCTAATTCTACATTGCCAAGAGTATAATCTACAGGTTGAAGACCAAACTTGCCATATTCTCCCTTTGTTCCTCTACCCTCACCGGCAGACTATCTTCATTTTTCTAGAAACTTCTAGAGGACTTAAAGATTTGACTCTTCCTGCTCCTTTATTCCACTGTAGAAGAGACCTAATTGTTCCTTCTCCAAAATGCTTCCTACCTCCCCATAGTCCTCATTCCCAATATACCGTCACATTTAGAAGCATCTGGAAGTTTGTTTGGGAGAGCCATGATATCCATCTTTTCCCCTGCTCGACCACAACTGGGTCCTACATCAAAATTAAATTCCCATGCCTGGTTTTCACATCCTCTAAAATCCATCTGCATCAAATCTATCAGTTATCCACTGAATTGTGTCCCTCCCCCCAAATTCATGTTAAAGCCCTAACCTTTAGTGTCTCAGAATGTAACTGTATTGGTAGACAAGGCCTTTAAAGAGGTAATTAAGTTGAGATGAGACCATTAGGATGTGTTATAAGGCAATCAGACCGGTGTCATTAGAAGAGAGACATCAGGGACGCATCTTCAGAGAAAAGGCCAGGTGTGGGCATGCAGGAAGGCAGCTATCTGCAAGCCTACGAGAAGCTTTGGGAGAAACCAACCCTGTTGGCACTTTGATCTTGGACTTCCACCTTCCAGAACTGTCAGAAAATAAATATCTGTTATTTAGGCCACCCAGCCTGTGGCATTGTGGTATGGCAGTCCTAGCAAACTAATGCCGTATCCCATCATACCTTCACCTCCTACTCAAGATGAAGTCCTCATGAATTCTGGAAAATAGCACACTAATTCTTGTCCCCAAACTTTTACCCAAGATATTGTAGATTTCTTGCCTGTAATATATACAGCCTTCATTCCTTGCTTAAAAGCAGAGGGCTTTGAAGTCCAATAAACCCAGGTTCAAATCCCAGCTCCATTCACTTAAAAGCCATATAACTTTCATGAACTTCTCTAAGACTGTTTTGTCGTTTTAGAGAATGGGTGTATTAACTCATTCAGAAAGAATGTGGGCTAAATGAGGTGAAATACATGATATGCCCAGAACCAGTCCTGGCACACAATATGCACTCAACGATGTCAGCTATGATTATTATCCATTTTTCAAAGTGCTGTTTAGTACTTGATTGTTAAGCATTTTAGCCTCTTTGGACCACCAACCCAACTTGGAGAGAATCTAGAAGGGGAGAATCATGGAGTCAAGTTTGCAGCCCAACCCTACCTGGCTGTGATGCTACCTAAGAAGGCTGGAGTTAATGTAATGAGCCATGGGAACCCATTCAGGCTTTGTGAGCTGAGTAAAAGCATGACCAAGCCATGCTGTAGGAAGGACAAAGTGGCAGCTATATGTGGGTGATCTGCAATAGTCAAGGTGACAGGTCAGGAAGCAATGAACTAGAGTGGTGCCTTATGGGAATAGAAAGGGGAAATTGTTTAGAGAAATATTAGACATACTATAACCTATAGGACTGGCAACCACCGAGCACAGGAGGAGAAGAAGGTCGGAGGTAACTTGAAGGCCTTGAGATTGACAGCCTGGTAACACCATGAACGGAAATACAAACGCCAGGTGAAGGAGAGTGGGGAGGCTCTGAGCTGGGTGTTAACCTTCACGTTTCACTCCCAGGGCTGCTCCTGCTGCTGCATGTCACCCTGTCACCTGCGGTCTGACAGGGCAGGCTCTGTGCCCTTCTCTTCCAGTAAAACTTCAAGAAGGCATTTCAAAATTAATTCACAGATTAATTAAATGAATTCATTAAATTAATCGATATATAAACAGTAACCTTTCCCAAAGGCTTGCATTTTAAGGGAGGCCCCCCAAAGTGAACCACCATGGAATCTGGGTAACCGACAGGCCTAAGTGAAGTACAGGGTGGAGAGAGCCCGTCTCTGAACTTTACCACCACACACAGCCCACTCTGGTCCGCTACAAACATCTGACTGGCTGCAGTGTGGCACTATCCTTACACTTAGACATTAGTATTGTTTTAAAGAACCTCTTCCCACGTTTATGCTGAGTACTGTTCAACACCACAGATAAACAAACAAAACTGTCTCACTGGCTGTTTAAAATATATAAAACATCAGCAGAGAAGAGCAGGCCTGAGAGGGTACATGATATATCAGTGTATGCCACCCTTCAGACAGTTCTAGTTCTCCATGAGGATGCTGGAGATGCCAAGGGTAAATTCGGCAGCCTTGTCTTCCACCCCTGATTAAACCCACCTCCTTTATCCCTAATAGAGGCATAAATAGAAAGTTCTTGCAGTCTTCAAACTAGGTTTTCACAGATTAGAAAATAAATAATTCTTTCACTTGTTTTCCCCTTCTCAGCTATTTGTTCAACCAAAACTTGCACAGTGACCACGTGCTCACCCTACGGAGATGAGGAAAGAAGGAGAGCAGAGGGAAAGAAGGGCAACAATCTGAACTTGCACAGCTCCTATTTTTCAGGTGCTCTCGGTTCAGTTCCTCTTCATTCACATCTGCGGGCCTCCTTTGCAGCTCTGACCTTCTGAAACCCCCCACAAGCCTCTCTAGGTTTCTTCTAAAAGTGGTATTGCTTGGCAGATGGTCCACATTTTCAAAAAGATCTGACCCATTTACTGTAAGTTCATTACTTCAATGATCCTCCGAGGAGTCATTCCCAGTGATGCACTCCTCTGTAAGTGTGAACATGGTAATTTGTGGACACACAAGGGTGAACGTGTAGGGAAGGTTAATTTGTTTTAATAGTCGTGGTGCTGATCATACAGCAGACTATTTGCTCTGAACTTCAGACCCCTTTCTGTCATGTGTCATGGCGTACACATTTTTTCACTGCACTCTGCAAAACCCTATACAAAATGAAATAAACAGAAACCATGGTGTAGCTGCTATAGAAAACGATAGGGCAGTTCCTCAAAATATTAACGTGGAACTACTATATGATCTAGCAATTCCACTTCTAGGCACAGACACGAAAGAACTGAAAGCAGGGGCTCAAACAGACCCTTGGGCACCCGTGCTCATGGCAGCATCACTCACAACGGCCAAAGGACAATGCAGCCCAGGTGTCCATCAAGGGATGAAAGGACACATGAAATGGGCACGTACACGAACAATGGGAAAGTATTCACCCTTAGAAAGGAGGAAATTTCTGATATGTGCCACTACATAGGTGAGCCTTGAGGACATTATGCCAACTGAAATCAGCCAGTCACAGAAAGACAAATATTGTAGGATTCTACTTCTATGAAGTATCTAGAGTCATGAAATTCATAGAGATAGAAGGTAGAAGGGTGGCTGCCAAGGGCTTTGGGAGAGAGGGGCAGGGATGCAGTTTTTAACGGATATGGAGTTTCAGATTGGGAAGATGGAAACTGTCTGAAGATGACCAGCGATGACGGCGGCTCAACAGCGTGAAAGTACTTAATGCCATTGAACTGCACACTCAAAGATGGTTAAGATGATCAATTTTGTTATCTCTATTTCACCACAATTTCCTAAAATATTAAACACTGTTAAGGATATAACAGAAGAAAATACATCTGAAAAAATATGTGAAAAAAATCATCCCTCTTCTGGAAGCGAGTATCTTAAAAACCCATAACAATGATGCAGACATAAGGCAAGACACTAAGGCACGACAGGCCAGAGAAAAATCTTTGGGACCTCAAGCACGTGCAGAGCGCTTACAGCGGTGTCTCAACCTTGCTTCATTGTCTTACCCCCTAAGGAGACGTTTTAGAATATTTTTTTCACATTGTCCCCCGATAAAAGTTTAAAACCACAGATACTGTATACAATTGTTAACGTGCGATGGTCCTTTAGACGGCCACAAACCACTGTAACCTCTAAGGGACTTCACCCCAAGAACCAATGTTTCCCTCAGGAACAACATAATCCTCTTGGGCAAGGCATGACGTATGGGATGAGGCACTCTAGCAAAAATGGGTGCCATGACAAACAGGAAGTTTGACTGAACTAATCAGAGGACTTGGGATACACACATATTAACCAGTGCTAAAATGTATTTCAAAGTCTTAGGCCAATATTAAAAATGTCTGCACTCTGCTAAACATCTTAAGAAACTGAGAAATTAATTTTTAATGTCTTCAAATATCTAGAAATTGTCATTGTAAGAATATAATGTCTAGGGGCTTAACAAAACTTTGAAAAGTTTAACTTAGATGTTTGGGGTCGTGTACAGAGAATGTCGCATTAGCGGTGTTGTTTAACACAACATTAACACAATTTATTTTCCCACATCAGCAACTTTCAACCTTTTTTATCTCATGGCACACATAAACCAATAACTGAAATTCTGTGGCACATCAAAAATATATTTTTTGCCAATCTGACAAAAAAATAGACAATAGTTTTGATTCATTCACACCGAATGGCTATTGTTATGTTGGCTGTTGTCATTTTTTAAATTTGACAATCTAAGGGAAAGGAAGTCAGTGTCAGATTTCCAGTCAAATGGGGGGTAGGTAAATACAGCTCACCGTCTTGCACAACCACATCAAAATAACAACTAAACTACAGAACAATCATCATTCAGAACCTCCGAGCTAAATGGAAGTCCTACAACTACAGAATTAAAGAAGAAACCGCATCGAGATTGGTAAGAGGGGCAGTGATGTGGAATGGGCTGGTCCCACACCTACGTGTGGTGGATAAAAATAGGGAGGAATATCTCAGAGGCAAGGGGTCCCAGCCCAGGGTTCCTGTGCCAGGAAGTCAAGTCCCCATAACTTCTGGCTGTAAATACCAGTGGGGATCGAGGCTGTGGAACAAAGGAACTGTTAGAGTCTCAGGCATTTGCTCTTTAAGAGTCCTACATACAGGCTCACTTGGACTCACTCCCTCTGAGGCCCAGCATGGGGGCAGCAGATTGAAAGTCATCAGAGACACATGGGGAGGAGCTGAATTGTCTGGCATCAGGACAAAAACTGGGGAGGCAGCTTTCTCCCAGGCAGAAGGGCTGGCAGAGGCCATTGTTCCTTTCTTGAGCTCTCCCCCAACAGAGCCACAGGGCTGGCAGGTGGGCGCCACATCTAAGTCTCTATCAATCTGCCTCATACTGTTTGACCCACTGGGCAATTTCAGGATAATTTCTTGAGGCCCTACCCCACCTAACTTTTAAACCCAGCCAAGCCATTTCCAGTGCCTTTTCCATATGGATGGCTTCTCTTGGGCCATGCTTCAGATTTTCCTAAATTCTCTCAAACAAGGAACATCTGGCTTCAGCGGACCCCATACCTCTCGCTAAGTTGCCCCAGGCCCAGCACTAGCAGGGTCGGCCTTGGTTCACAGCTGGGCCCTGCCTGGGCACCTCCAAGCCCAGCGCAAGTAGCAGCCATATGCAGATCACTTTGTAGCTAATGCTTCCCTAATTTGGTGAGAGAAATAGACACACAAGTCTAGGAATCACAGCGAGTCCAGACAAGATGGATGCAAAGAGGCCCACTCCAAGACACATCATAATTAAAATGCAAAAGGCTAAAGACAAAGAGGGAACCTTAAAAGCAGCAAGAGAAAAGCAGTTAGCTACCTACAAGGGATTTCCCCATAAGACTATCTGCTGATTTCTCAAAAGAAACTTTGCAGGCTAGAAGTAATTGGCAAGAAATATTCAAAATGACAAAAAGCAAGAACCTACAACCAAAATTACTCTACTGAGCAAAACTATTATTTAGACTCAAAGGGCAGATAAAGAGCTTCCCAGACAAGAAAAAGCTAAAGGAGTTCATCACCACCAAACCAGTATTATATATGAAATGTTAAATTGTCCTTTTTAAGAATAAGAAGATCAAAAATATGAACAATAAAATGTCAATAAATCCATATCTATCAACAATTGATTCTTAAAGACAAAATAAACAAAGAAGCAGAACAGAAACAGAATCATAGATACAGAGAACATTTTGATGGTTGTCAGATGGATCAGAGGGATGGCTGAACAAGGTGAAGGGATTAAGAAGGACATACTGGAAGTTTCAGAATGTAACCAGTCATGGGGATGGAAAGTACAGTATAGAGACCAGAGTAGCCAAAGAACATATATGCAGGACCCATGAACAAAGACAATGGTGTGGGATTACCTGAGGGAGTTGTGGGGTGGGGGGAGGGGAAGAAGGGAGAAAATTTGGGACAACTATAATAGCATAAACAATAAAATGTAATTTTTTAAAAAAATCAGTGTCCCTAAAAATTTTGTGGCACACTGGTTGAAAATCACTGTCCTGTAGGGTAAAATGACATATGCAGACTTTACAGAAAAACTCCCTAATTTTTCTCATGACCTGGAACTTAAGGAGCCTTATAATTTTGCATCTCAAAGGGTGCACTTGGGCCAGCAACATCAGCACCACTGGGAACTTACTAACAATGCAGAATTACAGGTTCCACCCGAGACCTACCAAAACATCTGTAGTTTAAAAGATCTGCAGGTAACTCTTATGCACATTTAAATTTCAGAAGCATTGCCTTAAAAGACAAATATTGAAACTGTTCCTTAATTGATCAGAAATTTTTACTTTTTAACCATGCAAGTAAATTTACTACTCCACTCACCTTGTACTAAAGAGCCCATGAAAAACGCAAACTAGAAAAGAATCATGTGAAATTAAAAACAGCAACAACAACAAAAAAACCCACACAAGATACAAAACATAAAAACTTCTATCCAGGTCTACCTCTGAAAGAAGTTAACTCACTCTGCACCAGCAGGGACGGCAGAGGACACAGGTGAATGGGTTTGCCAAGTGCCCACAGCTCCTCTCTGGGGAAGCAGCAGCAGTGGGCCCTTCACCAGGGGTGTAAACAAGGAAGGTTCTTCCAAGCCTTAGCTTCCAAGCACAGATGTCCTGAGAGGAGCAAGGTGACCCAGCAGCAGGATTCCCCTGTTAACAATCCAGCTGTTGTGCTCAAAAATGGCTTAACAAGTAGGGGGCTGCCTCTCACCAAACATGGGCCTAACCACTCCCGTCAATTCCGCCACATAGCTTCACTCCGAGGAATGAAAGATTTTCCTGCAGTCTTCTTAAAATGTCAAGGGTTAGGTGGTTATCACCTAAAACTTTATTGGTTACATCTGAACAGGGGGTAGGTTGTAGCCAGTTGTGAGCTGGGCAAGGGAAGGACCCAAGGGAATTCAGAGGCCTGGATAAATGTTGACCTCTGTCCACTGTACCTCTACTAATAGCCCAGTGGCCTGGTGGCAAAGGCACTCGCTACAGAGACAAACCCTCTCAGAGCCAAATCCAAGCTCTGCCACTTACCATCTGGGGGACCTTGAACCAACTGCCCAAAGCCTCTAAGTCTCAGTTTCCTCACCTATAAAAGAGGCTAATTATGTCTACTTCAGATGCTATTACCACGGCTAAATGGGATCTGCCTGGTCAACTCCCCAAATAAGTGTTTAATAAATGTTCATTTCCTACCCTCTAACTTTCCCAAGGAGCATAAAATATTTTCATCCACTAAGTCTGGAAGGAAAGTGTTTTACGTCACAGATGGTCCCAAATGAAAGGAACAGGAAGTGCTTTACTCAGAAACCACACATGCTAGCTCCAATGAGCACCTTCACGAAAACTGCAGGGGGCATAATGCTCTCTGAGTCTGCTCAAGATTACATAACCCCGAAACTGTCAGTTAGCAGAATTCCCCTCTGAGACGTGTTATTCATGTGTCCTCCTCTCACGGGAAATAGTGGAAATTCAAATTGATTAAAAAGGGGCTAAAAAATAAAAGTAAATAAAAAGATGCTAAATCACTACAAAAAAAATCTTAATTCACAAGAAATGACGGTACAATGCTTATAAGTAAACTTCACAGTAACTGAGGCAACTTCAAAAATTGAATGACTGAAGAGATCTAAGAATCTTAGAAACTTTAGGAACCATCCCACTGCCCATTTCCACATGACTATATCAGACAAGGCCCAAGTAACAGCTGGAAATATGTACCTTGCTCACCCTCGAGAGTTCAGCATCAGGCCAAGAAAGCCAAAAGGTTACGTTCTGCCTCCTGATCTTCTGTTAACCTGGGTGGGGGATCAAGAGACGGCCAAATGAGTGTCAGCTATCAGCCAAAAAGAAATGGTTTTCTCCAGAGCAATTCAGTGTGGGTCTCAACGATTATAAAATCTTTTCACTTGGTAGTGCTGTCCATGGCTCTTTAACTTCTGAGAGGGTTTCTTTTGCTATCTGAGAGCGGGACAGCTTTCAGGACAAAGTAGGATGAGAAATGTTTGCCTCTACTTCCTCAGTGAGGAAAAGTCTGTATCTTGACAACTAAATTAGGTGGACCTCGGCCATCTCTTCCACAGTGGGAAGGATGCTACCAGATGTTTAACATTATGTGTGGCATACTCTGATTTCTTGTGCTAACTCATAGCAGACTGACTCTTCTATTGGCCCACGGCTCCTCGCCTGGACCCTGCCCAATTGTGTCTTTAGCCTATGCAAGGTGTTGGAATGGAGAGAGACGGTGGATCACACTCTGAGTTCTGAAGCCACATAAAACGGTGTCAGGGTCATCAGCATGTTCACATGATCTGTGTGGCTGATCGCCCCCCTCTATTGGGCATTACTGAGGGCAGTGAGTAAGTGTTGGAAATTTTTCTCCTTTTATTGTCTAAAAACATACCGTAAGAGAACCAAAAAAAACACTCCACCTGACCAGATGGTACATTTCTTCAGATGCCATATTTAAAGTGGGGGAATATATACTACCAAGAGCTTAAAATTTACATATTAAATGTCATCCTCTTTGGGGCACCCCACCCCACAAAAGCCAGTTCACTTATCCTTGTGGAGAGAATCCTTAATTCGTCCTACCTAGAAATTTTCTTTGATTTGCACAAAATCCCTTAAAATACTTTATACAATTGTTATATATCTCGGGGGGGGGGGGGTCCCACAAAGTCACTAAATTTCAGATCACTCTTGTTCACAAAATGGTCTTGTAATATTTGTCTTGACTGTTACAGTGATAATGTAAGAATTAATGAGGACATGACGTAAAACATTCCCATCTGCTCAGGCATACTTTTTCATAAAGAAGTAACTTTCGGCCCATCCTTGGTGAGAAAGTATACCTCTAAACCCACACTCAAACCTCTTGGGAGATTTCTGCCTTGAGGTATCACCACTAAAGATAAATTGTTACATTCTACGTCACCACTTAACACATCCATCCTCTCCATCAACATCCTAGCCTGCCCTGGGCCTTCAAGGCAAACAGAAACGATTCACAGACATTACCAAACTATAAAAACATCCCGGATTCTCTCTCCCTCAAAAGCTGCCCCCCCCACATTTTGCCCCAAAACAAAGATGATTATCCAAATATCAGAAAGTGACTCCAAAGGAAAAACTCTGTATATGGGGAAAAGGAGAGGGGGAGGGAGAAACTTAGCATTTAAGATCCTTTTTCATATTAAATATCAAATAATAAAAATATACCTCTGTGTTTGAAGAGTCAAGTCATTCAAATATGTAAAGGCAAATCAATTGCTTCCAGCTGTGATCAGCGATAGTACCCCAAGTACGTGAGAGCATGAGAAAAGACGACCGGTCAGTTTCCTTTTGAGGTTACATGATAAGCAGCAGCAGTTAAGCAGCCTTTTTCTCTAAGAACTCGGCGTCTGACCTCTGGGCAAGAGGGGATCAGCCACTCTCCTGGCCCCCTTTATAGTGCTCGCTTTCAGTTCACCCCTCTCTAGAGGGGCGGGGGCGGGTGGAGGGGTGTTAGGAGTAGGGCGGGGGAAGCTAAGGAACTGTCCTCCAAAACACAGAATACGGTCAAACTCTCCCTTAAAGGAGGTGCGTGGGCACAGAGGAGGGGCCGAGGAGGCAGGGAGGGGGCAGCCAGGACTAGGTTCGTGGATTTTTTTCTGCACCCTGGAAATTCCCAGGCCGAAAAGGTACTAGCTCGCGTCCCCGACATTCCCCTCTAGGGCGGGCTCCAAGACCTGGACTGGAACCACGCAGAGGAATCAGAAACAAAATCAGAAACAAATCAACAAAACATTTCTCTTAGGGATTTTTTAAGATGTCTCAAAAAATCCACAGCCAGGCATTAGCGTTGCCTCATTAGATTCACCTTATTTCAATTTTTCTCTATGGCCTCGGAATGTGTGCGTGTGAGGAGGGAAGAGAGACTACCTGCAACACAGCTTTAGCAATCAGTAAGTGTCGCTGTCATGCGCCTTTGTTGACAGATGACCGGTCCTAGAATCTGCGACAAATAAAGCAGTGGTCCTATAACCTGAAGATCACGCCACTTTCAGGATGCGGGGGGCAGGTAGAGTGGGCGAATTTAGAGAATGAACCACTGCACAATACCGAAAGGACTCTTCCTCTGCCATTTGGTTTCACGGTGGCGTTTCTCCTTCTGGGACATCCTACTGCAATCTCTACACTGCTTCCCCTGCACTCCCCGCCCCCGCCCCCTCGCCCCCGCTGTGCTCCAATCCAGCTTTGTAATTAGACAGGAAATGCCTGGTCCTCCAGGAGGAATGGGCATCTAGAGCTGAACACCAGAAGGTCCTTCTTATAAGCCTAACTTCCTCTCTTTTAATGCAGAATATTAAAAAGCAAAATATGACACTTAGGTTCACACTTTCAAAAAGCTAAAATGTAAGTGCACTTTGAAAAGGTTAGCCCGAAGTTGGTGAGGTGCACGTTGTGCCCTTCCACTTTCTGTGACCTGTGAAGTCCTGCCCTTGGACCCCTGGACTCTTGGACCCTTGGACTGTGGTCCCATTTTCAAAGAGGACAAGAGCACCTTGGCAATCTTATTTACTGCACACTGAGGTCTCAGGCTTTCTAAGAGCCCTGAGAATGTACTGTGGCCATAAACACTCGGGAGGACAGTGCTTAACGCAAGAGCATAAATAAAGTGGAATTTCTGGCCTAAGTGACTAGGAAACGTTGAGAAGCTGAATTTCCTAGACCCACACAGATAATGCTGAGCAGTTGTTTTTTTTTTGGGGGGGGACGTGCTGTGTTGTTTCCCTTGGACATTTATCCTCTTGTACCTTCCTCAGTAACTGCTATTTCCTTCAGTAAGGCCCAGAAACACGCTCACCTCTGGCGTGTGACACATGGATATGTAAAGCCTCACCATATACAGTCTCGTCAAGAACCCAAATATATCAATCTGAAACTTAACACCTGAAGCCAGGAACTGTCAGTCAATGGTTTTAAATAAAATGTCGGCTGTTCAGAACGATAAATGGATGGTATAAGAACACCAAAGGTCTTTTTTTGTATTTGCTAAAGAAAGGTTACTGGCAATAGGATGACGTCTTTTAAAATCTAATTTGCATAGAAGGACCTTAGGAATTTTCCCTTTCATAAATTGCATCAAGTCAGTCATTTGAGTTCTAGACTCTGAGCAGATCCCCTAGATGAAATGCATGCTATCAGGCTCCAAAATAAAACCCCTATTTTAACCCAACTAAATTGTATATAAAGCACTGTTTTAATATTTTATGATAGGCCTAAATGTCCAACTATAATGGGCAACTTATATAAATAATAACATCATTAGCTGAACTCTTGGGCCAAATTTTATAATTAAGTTATGAAGACTATTTAACACAGAAAAATTTTGTAGGTTAAGAAAACACAGATACAAATTACATATTCTGTGATTACAGCTATGTGGTTTAAAAAGAAAAAAATCATCTGTAAGAAAGTATACCAAAATGGTAATGGTCATGGAGTTCAGACCATAGAAGTATGGATTCTAGATTTTACAGTTTTTAAAAATTATGGTGAAAATCATCATGGGGATATAAAGTACAGCATAGGGAATATAGGCAGTAATATTGTAATAACTACATTTGGAGTCAGGTGGGTACTAGACTCATAGGGGTGATCACTTCCTAAGTTACAGAAATGTCTAATCACTAGGCTGTTACCCTGAGACTAATATAATATTGTATGTCAACTGTAATCAAAAAATAAAAAACATTTAATTGTTTCCATTTGTAATGAAAAATATGTATTTAAAACAAACTATATTATTTGGCTGGCATACTAATATTCACAACCATATGGTACTGGCCTAAAATCAGCTTTTCAAAAGAAATTAAAATATATTTTAATTTTTCTGAGAAACACTAGATAATATTTCAAATTCTACACTTACCTCATTTTTTTTTTTAAATGCCCACAGCAGAGCGTAAAGAAAAAGACAAATTAGAAGGGGGACAGATGACTGAGAATACTCGTGTCCCCAAACTGTGTCATCAAATCTTTAGGGCCTGATGTTACTAAACCAAAAACAAAAACAGAAACTGGACAAGATCACAAGTAACCATTTGCACCAACAAGTAGCATCACTCCAAAGCCTTAAAGAAATAGCGTCCACTCTCTCCTTGAAATTCTCCGGGGAAGATGATGACTCAGCCTCCTCCAGCAACCTTGAGGAAATGCTCAAAACTTCTTCCAAAAAAACAAAACAACTTCTCTTTATAAAAGTCCAGGAAGTTGTGGTGGAAAGTGCTGTGGGTTCTCACATACCTTACTTAGTTCAAATCCCAACCCGAGTTCCTCATCTACAAAATGAAGTTAAATATCACCTACACTATTAGATCCTGATCAGAATTAACTGTTACAAGTAAAGCCTCTAAAATAATAGATGAGGCATGCTTTAAGCATCTGTCTTCAGCTCTAAAGCCTCCCGTTTCTTCACATGTCCATTTAGGATAACTAAAACTAGAGTATAATCTATTGTGGCTCAAAAAGAAAAAGTACTTACCAAATGGCCCCAAATTAACCAAAACACATTTAAATTTAGTCAAGTACAATTTATTTGAAGATAGCCAAAAGGAATAGCAGCTTTTGACTCCCAAGCAGGAGAGAATTATATGTACCTTATGCCCAAATGAAGAAATACTTATCATAGAGTTCAATGGCTAACTTTAATTTCCAATGAGATTTTAATTTCTAATTTTGGTATGCAATTGAAAATAATATAGGAATGACAGGCTAGGTATGGCAGGTCACCAGGACAAAACTGGGAGGACAAGTAACGTAGGGTGAAACTTTGCCCCCAGAGAGAACTTCTCCCCTAGCATATGGCTGGTCATGTGGTTTAGACCCTCTGACCTTTCCTAACACTGGGTTAGGACCCTCCCCTGACCTTTCCTCCCCTGGCATGCCTCTAGTCACATGGGAGACTCCCTTAGGGGAGGAACAAGGAGACCAGGGAATAGTCTCATTCAGCGCCTACACAAGCCCTTGCATGAACACCCCCTGAAGCATTAAGCCCTCAAGACAATGAGGTTCTCATCCACACCAAGTGATCTTAGGAACAAAGCTTAGGGTCTCTTGACCACAGAGGCAGAGTTTTGGTCAAACTAGAGGTAACATCTAAGTCTCAGTTATGTTTCTGCTCCAGGCACAAAAAGCAGCAAGGCCAGGTGATGCCTGCGCTGACCTCAGGACCAACTGCAATGACCAATGACCCCCTGCCTTGGCCAACCAATCAGTAAAGACCTTCATCCTGAAAAGACAACCTGGAAAGCTGACGAATATTCTATTGATATCTTCCTTTGAAACCTCCAGATAAAAACCCTCAAGACAAGAATCCAACAAGGCTCTCTCTCTCTCTCTGAAGCACACCCATGCCTTTCCCTCTCCCTTGCCCCCAGGTGCATTTTCTTTGCCTTTCTTTCTCCTAAGCTCCACGGGCCCTTCTTCTGCCTCTGTAACTTGTTTCCTGAGTCTACGCAGCCAAGCTGGCTTACTTCTTCTTGACCCACTTCTTCTGCTTCTGTCACTTTCTAAATAAACTTTCACCTATATTTGAGTTCCTTGGCTCTGAATTCTTTTCTTAGCCAAGCTCAAGGACCAAGGTTTAACATCTGGTGCTATTTTGCCATTAACAAAAATAACAACCCAAGAAGAAACAACTGAAATAGATGGAAATGACTTTTACAAATTTATAGTAACAGTAACACTGTTTACATAAAAGTCAATTTTTAAAACCCTCAAACTTCAAAGCACAAAAATAAATTTCCGTGTATAGATTTTACTCTTCCCGTTCCAAAAGTGGTTATTTTAGAGTAAGTATTCACAATGCAAAATTTAGCTGAATCAAGTAAGTAAAATAACCCAATGCAAATATCAATTGAACACTCAGATTTCATACACACTGTTTTCCTATCTCCATTTTGCTTCTTTTCTACATAAAAGCTGGACATTGTCTCACTAGAATATTCTCACTAGAAATTCTGAGCAAGGACACCGGTCTTTTCAAGTAATTCAGAAAAAGTGGATTATCAAGGGAAACAGACATGGCAGTCTTCAGTGTGTCACAGGAATTGCTGATTAGAAGCCTCGTTAGTTCAGCAGGCTGAAGAGGGACCGACTGCGCTGTTCATGCAGATGTGTTCAACTTCCTTTGTCAGGTAAGCTACAAACACTCCACTGCCAGCCAAATTTGTCCCTTCCATTGAGGTCAGAGCAGTTTTCCCACTTTTTAGCACAGTAATCTCCCCTCCCAGGAGAAGTTACTTCAAACACACTTATTTGCATCTTTGGTTGCAAGGACAATACAGTGTGTGAGTGTTGTTAATGGCCAAGTTCAGATGGGAAAATATCCTATAGGTAGACATAATGTAACCTGCATTTTCTAAGCTCCTTACAAGTCATTATATAAAATCCAGCCCTTTCTGAAACTTTTTACATATCCATGGTGGCCATCTCTCCACAGGGTCATCCATAAATCTTCTGTAATGCAGGTGATGGAAAACGTAACTGAAAGTGATTCCTCCAGCCCCCTTCAGGGCAGGCTAGGTCTCCAAGGGGCACACAAAGGACAAGAACATGTCTAGCTGGTTCTTCACAATAACTTCATCCGGATGGAGCTTGTGGGGTAGATAATGGGCCAGGGTCATCTCCCAGGCATCAACGAGATATACTCCAACCCCTGAGAACATCTTCCGAAGGACGGTGTCCAGCTGAAAGTTGTACCAGTCACTGTTGAAAAGGCTCACCTCAGGCCCCAGCTCTTGGGCGTTGGCTGTCCGGATAACTACCACAGTCTTAGGGCTTCGATCCAGGAGCTGGACCACTGCTCGACGGATGTTCCTGAGCCGCCGGATGTACACTTCCAAGGGGAAGGTGCTGAAATGCGACCACACAGCAATGGCAACCACGGTGTTCTTCCCTCCCACGATACCATTCAGCTCATTCGCCACATAACGGAGCTCACTACTAAAGACGGTTGTGAAGCGGATGGGTGGACCATGACAGCGGTACTTGAGCAGGATGTTGTGCTTCTGGTCCACCGCAAGGAAGGGACCCACATTCTTGGGGCTCCCCAAGTTAAACTCCACTAAATCTGAAATGAGGAAAACTCAATTCATAAAAATGTTCCAATCAAGCACATATATTTTGATTATTCTTTACTTGATGGCTTCAAAATTAGTTTTTTAAAATGAAAGTACAACAACAAAAAGATACAATACAAATGCAAAGGGAATACCTAGGTTCACTACTCTTTGGCCCGCTTTGCCTCAAGGGGCCTTGATTCTAACATAGTTATTATTTAAATCACTCTATAATCATAACATTACAAGTAATAACATCAGTCATAGATTCTGCACCTCTGCCTATGCCTTAGAAGCAAAATAATCTGTTTATCTCTGTTAGGGCAAGAAATCTTCCTGTTTGCACTGATTGTTGAATATCTAAAAATCACCTCAACATTTATACATTATTGTTGTTGTAACAGATAAATATTTCTTCCAGGACAAGGGCTATAATTTCTGATTTTTAAAGAACACATATAGTAATCAAATACCTCTTTTTGCTATTGTATAACCAAATACCTCTTTTTGCTATAAGCCAAAGAAAGGAGCAACTCTGTTCTTTTGACTTTCGATTTTACCCTATGGGTGGAAAATCATGTTAATATCTTAGAGAACTTCTAGCTCTGTCATAAGAATAACAAAGACAGCAGCACAAGTTAGAATTCCCTTCTCTACCTCCCCTTTATGTAAGTTGCGTTTCAAAGTCCAGCTCCTTTGAGATCTTCTGAAGATCCCAGAAATCACTGGACCCTTGTTACTCCTAAAAAACTATACAACTCGTTACTTAATATGCGCCACGAGGAAAGAGGCCTGTCTCTTATTCCAAAATGTTCCTATGAATGCTTTACACAACCTGATTCAATGAACATTTCCCAGGCACCCATTCAGTGCCCGCCACTGCAGTGCTATAAGCCAGCCATGCTCAGATGAAGAATCCACAGTCCTTGCCCTCGAGGTGTTTCCAGTCAATTCTGAAGAAGTAACACCAAACTGTAATTGTACTATATTACTCTGAGGGTTCAAATTAAGGTTTCACTTCCCTTCAGTCCCGTGCTCCTCTTCTGGACTGTCCTACTTAAACGACCGCTACTTAGCATTTAACCCCATTCAAACTGACTAAAAGCCCAATCTACCATTCTTTCTTTTGATGAAGATCAAACGCTGACACAAAGCTTTATCAGTAAAGGGTAGGGTGGAAAATGATCAAGACAATGTGATCACTGCTCTCAAAGGAAACACCAAACTACGTCATTAGAATTAAGAATCAAGCAACTCCTGGCAGGCCTGCTGGCTGGTCGACATCAAGCCGTGCCTCACATCATGCTATACAAATGATTTCCTGTCTCCTGATTTTTCATTTATGCTTTATCGACTAGAACTCAGCTATATCTTTTTCAATAAAAAAAAAGCACAACAGAAACAAGAATTAATTTTTCATTTTAGAGTCATATCTCCTTCCTCCTTTCCTTCCAAAAATTAAATTTGAAGCCTATTTGAGAAACAAATGTCCTGTCCTGGGTCACACAGCTAATCAGTGGTAGAAACTTCAACAAGGACCCAGTACTTCCATCTATCCGGCACAACCCCACTACTGATCAAAACTATCACACATCTTTCCAGGGTTAGGATACCTCTTTGGTCCTACAGAGAAATAACTGCTTTTTCACTTGATGCCTTTCTTCAGGCACCTGAGTGAGTCTGCTTATTTCAGAGCTGATTTCGTGTGTGTTTGAAAGAGTTATGAAACAAAAAGCAAAGTACCAACCTGGAACAAATGTGGTTAGGTATTCAAACCATTGCCTGATTGTTGAGTCGCCAAATAAATACACCACTTTTTTTTGTAAGCATTCTGTAATGTTGTCAGGGTCATTAAACTGGCGTATCTTAAAGTTTCTAGGCCTCCACTGATCTTTGTAATAATACCCGGAAGGAAAGGTTCCTGAGCCTTGAAATAGTTCTAGGTTGTTAGTTTCTGAAAAGAAAAAGAAACACATGAGATATTTGGAAATTCTCCTCCAACAAACCACACATGAAAAAGGTCCCAAGAAACACAATTACGACCCAAAACTTGTTAGCCTGACAGCATCTGGCTTACATTTCCTGCTGTCATATCTCAAAGAAATCCCAGACTTTCCTCTTATTTCAACAGGTTCTCCTTTGCACGAAAATGGGAAGATCTGAAACGGGTGTGATGGTGTTGGTAAACAGAAGGGAGAAAGGGGACTTTTTCTTCTCTTCAAGCATTCCCTCTGATTAAGCATGTTTTTAATCAAAGCCAAAAATGAAGGCAGGCAAAAACTGAGGAAATGTGTAGATATAAGCCCTGTCCAGCATTATCCCAGCATAGAAGAGTTTCTCATCGAAATGCCTGTGAGGCAAGTTAATGACTTTAATTCATATTTTACATATGCATAGTCATAATCCACTGTTTCTCAGCCCGTTAAAAAGAAAGTTTTAACCCATGGGTCCTACAATCAAATATTAATTCAGGAAACCACCAGAGAACCAAACCAATGACATGCAATCTAAATAATTATTCCCCGCACACAAAAGGTTCAGAAGACTTATGCTGAATGAGCAATACTAACAGTACATCAGCAGCATGTATTCGTGGTTGTGGCCTAACTACACATGCTAGCACAGTGCCAAGACACCTTTCAGAGGAAAAGTCAACATCCTTCTGCCCTAACATCTCCCTTGGAAAATGCCACTGTGGAAACAACACGCTTTATATGCACCAAAACAGACTGGAACTGTTAGTATTTCTTGCAAGTTTACTTTGCACCAGACACTGTTGTAAGCAATTAAATGTATTACTTCATAAGATGCTCACGGTAACCCTTTAAGGTAGGTCCTGTTATTATCCCCGTACCTTTCAGAATAGTTACGCAACATGACCCAGGCCCCAGAGCTGGTAAGCAGCCAAGCCAGGAATTGAAGATCCAAGCTGGTGGCCCCCAAAACTCCTGCTCTTAACACTGTGTTGCATCGCCTCCCAAAAACAGATGTTTGTAGATGCCAGCCATTAGATCTTGGCTTTTTCCTGAAGGTGTATACTTACTCATTTCTAACACTGATTCAAATCCACCATCTTCAGAAAACCACCAATCACTTTATATCACTTCCTCACATACCCCAAGGTTCAAACCTCGATCATAATCCAGTAATTCTATAGTCTCACCTACTAAACCGCGAGATCCAAATGCTTATGTGAGTCCTAAGTTTTAGTCCTCTGTTGGTGACTATTTTCACCTAATTCGATTTCTTGATATTATCCCTATTACTGAAAATTTTTTGGTTTTATTCCCCTTAAGAAAGATGCCCTATTTGACAGATAATATATTTTTTTTCCTAAGGAAGTTGCTAATGTTTTGCAGGTTTGAGGACTAAATTGAAAAATAAACATCACTTCTGAAAGTTTTATTTGGCAAATGTAATCATTAAAAAAAGGGGGATAGGTTATATTCTTTTGCTGTCATTACAAGAATTAGGGGACCAAAACTGCCAGTGCGCTGGAGAGGTCTGCGAGTCACGTGCTGTGGAGGTTCACATATCAGAGCTGAGTTCTCACTCAGAACGGTCCATAACAACACAGATGTTGCAGGAGCAGTTGCCAAGGGAGAGTGACCAGACACACCTTGGACGGGGCTCCATTCAGATATCTGTAATTCCCTAACCCATTTGTTGCCCTAAGATCTTTCAAACTTTGAATGAAAGATGAAGTACAGCAATTGCCAGACCTTGTTAGGTACTTGAACATTTATTGAATGAATGAGAAGATGGATGAATAAAGGTGAATCGGGCTGCTGGCTAAAGAAGAAACACACCTTCATTCTCTCCCTTCAAATATTTATCTGGTTTATTCAAAAACAGCCTCTCCACATGTACTCAGTGTGGCTTCACCATGTTACCACACTTGGCCCAAACCTCACTCAGTTTCATTGGGAGACTGAGGGTGCGCAGGCCAGAGACCTCCAAAACATTTACTAGGGTGGGAATTAAAAGTGATTTTGAAGTTACAATTTTTACCATGGTTAATTCAGTAGATTCAGCTATTCTCTGTCAAATACATGTTATAAAGAAAAGTGTATATCGCACAGGAAACAATTACCATTTTTATTCCAATGGTAATTATATCTACTACCAGAGTTAAGACAAGCAAAGCAAATCAATTACTGAACCTGACATTAATTCTTTGAACTTGCAGCTCTTGATTAACAGAACATATTGAAATGCATGTACCTACATTGCCCTCTTCTGGTCAGCTGGGACAAAAACATTTCCTGATTGATAGGATTTTAAATAGCCAAAAGTCAGCATTTTTGGGAATTCGGAATGCATTTTCACATAACTGAGGTATGAAAGCCTCTTAAGTCAGTAATATGACCCCTAGTTACTATACATGTGGAATAAAAGTAATTTTAAAAATGAATAGTGAGTTACTACTATGCAATTTTATGGTTATCTTGAATACAGACAGTGAAGAAGTTTACACAGAGGTGGCTATAAAGGCAGATATAAACAACTTTATGCAAAACAGAGGGGATCATTTTAATTATTCACAGGTAAGGTTCCTGCTTTTCTAAAATATCTTGGCTTCTCTTTAAAGCCCACGGCTTAAATTTTCCTCCGAATGCTGTCATCCATTCAGTAGCCATAATGAGGGCCGTCTGAGCTGCAAATGGAACAAGATTAGAGGAAAGCATAAATAAATTTCCCTAAGTAATCTAGAAAGAGCTGGAGAGAGATACAGAAAAATTAAAGATGGGGTATATGTGTACAGTCCCTTAATTTTATGGCCCGGAATTACTCAGAAAACAGTAAAGGCCAGGCCGAAGGGGAGTGCACGGTTACAACAGGAAAGACAAGACAGAGAAGGAGCAGAGCCAAATAATTCCGTGACCAGGGAACACCGTGAGCACAGGGATGCCTGGGGGCCACCTCAGGGAGACAAGGAGTGAGGACAGTGTGTCAAGCTGTTGAGGCACCCTCAGTCAAGTGCTGGGGATACGAGAAGGTCCTGGCTACACAGTTATTATAATAGCTTGAGTTTGAATTTACCCTTGAACCCTCCCCTACAAAATGTTGGGAATTTGTTTTTTTCTTTATATTTTTGTCCCCTAAAAGCTAAGCATTTTAGAGAGGAAAGCTAAAAATGCTGTATATGTAGAAATACCTGCGGATTCAGAGAATGCAGAAAGGGACCTCAGAGAATCACTAGTCCGAAAGGTGAAGACAGCGCATCACAGGCTGACTTGCCGAAGCTCCTCAGACAGTTGTGGAGACAAGCAGGAGAGGGCGGTACTGTTTTCAAAGGCACACATTATAGTACTGATACCGTTGTGGAAGTGGGCTTCCTTGCCCCAAATGGGATGCTAGTTCAAATTTTTATGTAGGATATGAACCTTTTGATTTTCTAAGTCAATTGGACCTACATCTTGGTTTCACTGCCTATAAAGTAAGCTTCTAGTTATTGTACAGGGCTGTGAAAATTCAGCGCTGTAAGAGTGTGAAAGCACATTTTTTAATAGTAAAGGGCTGTACTGGAGTGCAGGAAATATTCTCTATGTTCTAAACATTCTATATCTTAATCTGTGTGGCAACTTATTAGCTCGTTTTCTACTGCTGTGTAACACAGCACCACAAATTCAGCGGTCTAAAAACAGGGCGTATTTATTCTCCACAGCTCTGTAGGTCAGAAGCGTGGGGTGCAGCATAGCGGGGTTCTCTGCTCAGGTCTCACGAGTCGAAGTCAGGACGTTGGCAGGCCGTGTTCCCTTCTGAAGCCTCTGGAGAAGAAAACACTTCCCAACTCATCCAAGTTGGCCTAATTCAGTTCTTTGTGGTTATATGGAGTTTACTTGCCTTTACTCTCCGTGTGAGTCTCTCATTTCCTTGTCAGCCAGGGAATACCCTTCAGCTCCTAGAATCTGCCCGTGTTCCTGGCCACGTGGCTTCCTTCACCATTAAAACCAGCAACTCAGAATCTCCCCTACATGGAATGCTTCTCACTCTTTCAATCTTTCTTCAGAAAAAAACTGGTCCTTGTTAAGGGCTTGTCTGATTAGATCAGATCTACCCAGGATAATCTCTCCTTCTTTTTATTAAGCTCAATTTTGTCATACAATTGAAGGGAAGGGATTAGTAAGGGCATGGATCACTGGGCGTCACCTCAGAATCTAGCCTACCGCATTTACAAAGGTATGTACAAGTGTAGAACTCCATGTACTATATGCTTACGATCTGTGTGCTCCGTTATGTGTAAGATATATTTCAAGAGATAAAGAGAACAGTAAAGAACTACAAAGATGTTCATATTTATTTTGTTACTATTAGATGTGGTCCTATCCTAAACTCTCAGTAAGCTCCCCCAAAAATATGAGCTCCAGTTTAGTTTCGGATGAAGTTAGAAACCATCAAGGTCCCTAAGCCGTGAGGTCATGCCAGTCTGGGGACCTCAGGACAGTGCTTATAGAACTTCCACAGCAACTGTGATGCTGAGAAGGCCTGTCAGAAGCCAGCCCTTGCCCTGGGTAAGCCAGTTTCATGGAATTAAAAGTTGCGCTGCTCTGCTCTTGACTGGAATTACATCCATGAATGGGGGCGGTACTGGCAATCTCAAGCAATCCAGCAGCCTCTAAATATGTATCTTAGGATAATTGTACCTTAGAAAAATCATTTAACTAATATATAAATAACAGAATTTCAGAGGGGAAAAAGCCCTCCGAAATATAGGACTCATAAGTGAAGTAATAAAAGGAGAAAGACTTTGAATCCTTCCAAGGCCAAAAAAAAAAAAAAAAAATTCAACACGGGCCTGAAATACCTTGTGGTGCCAGCAAGGAAGCACTCAACAAGCAAACGAGAAGCAAAAATGATGAGAGCGTGTCAAAAGGGCATAGAAGCCGGACTGAGAAAGTTCCCAGCTGCCAAGATATTCTGAACAACAAAAAAATGAGTGAACTGAATTAGAGCCCGAAAGGTGAAACAGAAATCACGAGTCTATACTGATAATAAATGGGAGAGAAGAGACAACTTTTTCTTACAGAAAAATTCCAATTAATAGATGTCTTAGGAATGATACATACAGCAAGCCATCATTAGGAAACCACAGAAATAACTGCTACAAGACTTACCGACAAATACTAAAATTAGTGGGTGAAAGTTTCCGCAGAAACAGAATATGCAGTCTCTGTAACAGTTTCCCGTGGCTGCTGTAACAAATTGCCACAAATTTGGTGGCTTAAAACAACGTAAACTTATTCTCTTACCAGTTCTGGAGGCCAGAAACTTGAAATCAGCATCACTCGGCCAAATCCGAGGCATCTGCAGAGCCACACTCTCTCTGGGGGACGTGGGGAAGAATTTGTGTCCTCACCTCTTCTGGAGCTGCATTCTTTAGCTCGCAGCCCGTTCCCCATTTTTAAAGCCAGTAGCACGGCAGCTTCTAATCTCTCTCTGCTTCCACCTGCACATTGCTCCTGCCTTCTATACAAAATCTGCCTTCTGCCTTCTACAGGAAATCGCCCTCTGCCTCCCTCTTCAAAGGACACTTGTCATTGCATTTACGGCCCACTCAGATAATCCAGATAATCCCTTCTCACCTCAAGACTCTTTTGTCTTCATCACATACACAATGTCCATTTTGCCATGTAAGGTAACACTGACCAATTTGATGGACTAGGACCTGGGGGAGACATTATTCAGCCTATGCACTGTCAGAGGAGCTCTCAAGAATACTGAGTAAATACAAGGATACAAATAATAAGTTTTAAAAATAAAGGAATAAATAAAAAGTTTACAGAGAAGAACCCTGGCAGATACCACCTAAATCAAGTGATCAAGGCTATACCATCAGCCATACGAATCAATATCGGGCACTCCCTTCGAAGGGCACCGAGGTTAACATCGTCAGCTACACACATGGACATCACATATCCCCTTAAAAGGATGCAACATCATTTCCGTGCTTTTCCTTCCAAAAGTGCATAAGCTCATTCTAATCAGAGGAAAACATTATACAAACCCAAAGTTAGAGATATGCTGAAAAATGTCTAACCAGTGCTCTTCAAAAGGGTCAAGGTCATGAAAGATATTGAAAGACTGAGGAACTCTCACAAAGGGAAGACTAAGGAAACATGGCAAAGAAATGCAATGTGGGATCCTGCACCGGATCCTGGAACAGAAATAGGACATTAGTCGAAAAGCTAATGAAATCCAAATAAATTCTAGAGCTTAGTTAACAATATTGTACTGATGTTAAAGTCTTAGCTTTGGTAAGTGCTCTGTGGCTACTTAAGAGGTCAGTGTAAGTGAAGCTGGGTAAAGGCTACAGGGGAACTCTAGTATTTCTGTAACTCTTACATCTAAAATTATCTGAAAACAACAAAAAATACTTAAGAGAGAATGAAGGAATGAAGGGAGGGACAGTATGAGTCCTTCATTCAGGATCTTTGAGTAACCCCTGCTGGGGGCACTCACAGCAACAGGGTGAACTTCAGTGAAGTTCTACCAGCTGGACTTGCATATCATACACAGGACTGAGCAAAGGCAGGTTGACAGTTGTGAGGACGTGAAACAGTTTATTCCTATATTACCATTTATTAATTATTATATTATTTATTTATTTGTCTTCTTATTAAAGTTATTGTTACTATTGTATACCCTTACTTCTGATTTTTCTTTTAGGTAATGATGGCGGGCAATTTACCCTACTTCTGCCCACCCTTGTACAACTACTGCCCCTTTCTTCCCAATTATGGATGGTGCCTGCTCCAACATGGTTTTCTTGAAGCCAAGCTATTCAGCTCCTACTGACTCATGGTTGCTTTCTTTCTCTAAAAATCCATCAAAAGTCTCACTAATTACTGAATCTGCCTTCTTTCTAAACACAATCGTGTGTCACAAACCCACAGTCATTTCCTGGATGAAATTCAAGACCTGTCAGATGCAAGTAAACCATCCGAAACTCCTCCCAGTGACCATCCCGCTGGACACCCAGAGACACCGCAGGGAGGGCAATCCAAACGACAGGGTCTGTGGGAGAGAAGGACAGACGCAGCAGTGGGACAGGCTTCCCGCAATGTCAAAGAGAGGAGGTGGGAGGGGCTCAGTGCCACTGGGGACAACAGGTGTACTAACATGTCACCTGTGGGGCCGTGGGCCTGGCAGTGAAAGGCAAGTAATACCGTTAATTATGTTTCACGAGTGTATCTTCTAAAATCAGTAACGCACTGGGTTCAAATAAATCAAATACGTCTCTTCATTGGGAAAAGACTGGGATTTCTTGTGGTACATGATCATGGACACCGGAGACACAGACTGGCAGTGCTCTGCCTGCACCGGGGGCACTGACAGATTTTATTTAGCCCGCACAGTATTTTAAAAGTTCTAAACTGGATGTCAGTGTTTGGGAATCTGGAGATATCATATTTAAAAAGTTCTGGGTTTTCATGGAAAAAAATCTATAGATCTTGCCAAACTGTGTGCACATTTCTTCATGGAATCGATGCAGCAGGAACTGAGAAGAGGTTGCTCCCTCCTCTAGATGGTCCTTGCCCTTGAGTTCCTTCTCCACCACCCACATGAGGCATGCACGCGGCTGATACCCACCCTGCTGGATTCAAGTGCCTTATATACCGAGTCCCTGCGGCATTAGTGTTTGCAATACCTGCTGTGTGTGATAATACATGTGCTTTTAACATTAAAAGGACATTGCTTCCACCTGCACTTGATCTCAACCAAAAGGCCAAGAAGCAACTGCCTGCCACCTACATAAGCCTCCGTAATAATGTGCATCCTTTCTTTCTACTGAAAGTCACTATAGCTAATTATATCTATTTTGCAAAAATATAACACACACATTAACTCTTCTCAATTTCATTCTTTTAAATAATATCCTATACCCATGGATCAGAGCCACGTGGAAGGGTTGTTAAAACACAGACTGCGGGGCCCACCACTTGGAGTTTCCGATCCACTGGTCTAATGCAGGACCCGAGAGTCTGCAGTTGTAGCGAGTCCCCTGGTGGTGCTGATGCTGCCAGTCCAGAGGCTCCACTTTGAGAACAACTTCCTTTCACTGACCCAGTGTTTTTGATTTTAAAAATTTCCTCCCATTCCTACAATTTTACACTCATTTCCTGAACACAGCTAGAGCAGTGATATCCAAAAGAACTTTCTGTGACGATATACACATTCTTTATAAAATGTTATCCAATATGGTAGCTACTAGCTACATGTGACTATTAAGCACGTGTAACTAAAGAATTGAATTTTTAATTTTATTTAATTTTAATTAATTGTAATTTAAATAGCCACAGATGACTAATAGCTACTCTAAAGGACAGAATAGCTGTGAAGGCTCTTGAAGAGCCAAAGGGAGAGGGGAGTAGGGGAAGAATGTAACTTTTACACGAGCATAAATAGCCAAACCCTTATGCACATAAGGTCTAACTGATTTATTTTAATCTAACAGCTCTTTCAGTATTTTCAGTTGTGCTCAGAAGTAACCATGTTATATTCCAGGGGAAATAGGGTTTTGCAACATCTGTGAAACTACAGAGCCTCCACCCACTTGCCAAGAAAAACAATAAATCATAGAGCTCATTCCTTTTTACCTTTTATTCTCCTGGGAATTACAGTCACCCAGTCAGGTCCACTGGAGTTGATTGGCATTTTGATATTGACACCACTTTAGGAGGAATAAAAAGAGTACAGGCTTAGATTCAGGGACGGTTACTTAATATGTATCTTTACAAATAAAAAATGGGTATGATTTCATAGACCCTCATTAAAAGAAATATTCTCACAAATATTAATCAACACAATAATTAATAACTAGCTCTCTTAGAATAAGCAAGTCATATAATCTGAATAGGAATTAAATAGGTTAATTTTTCACTGCTTAGCCCTCAACCCAAACTCCAAAATGACAAATTCTGGTTTGAACTGCTTACACCCCCTGGACTGGGAAAATGGTTCATGCTGACAACAGTGTGTACTTTGTCACTACCTAGTATTCACAACTGCAAGTCTATGCAACATTAAGTCATAGTCAGATTCCTTAGGCCTTCCCAGAACTAACGTGAGTCCTACCGTGGACATCTGTCCCCAGATATGAGCTCACGCAGTACCTTGTTTATCACTGCTATGGCTCTTCAGTGTCCGTTCCCTTTACTAGAACATGTGCTCCTTGAAGACACAGAGACTGTGTCCCTGTCAGCTTTTGTTTCCTTTACTACCAGCACAAGCCCTAGACTAGAGTCTGTGCTTGGAAAGTGGTTGATGGACGGCCGTGTGAAAAAGTGGGGGAGACTGGAGCCCAGAGAAGAATACCGAAAACTCCGTGAACTACTCCAGAAACTGGGTCACAGTAATTAGGTCTCTTACACTTAGACCACAAACAAATAAAATAAATAAATAAATAAAATGCTAACTTTCCAAACTCTTGATATGGGAACTTGCGGTCATGATTATTTGTCTCATCAAGAAGCCAATTCAAAAAATATTTGCCCTTAAGTAATTCTTGAACGTTACTGTACGCCAGGCACTCTTAGATGCCAGGATATAACAGTAAACAAAATGCCACAGCATCTCCCTCTTCATAGAACTGACATTATAATGGGGGAGAGAGACCAAAAAAATTAAGGAAGGAAGTATATGGGGCTACATTAGAGATGAACAAAATGTCATAGTTAAATAAGCGACATTTAAGAGTGCACATGACTTTTAAAAGAGTCCATGTAAACTGCTTTCATGGCTTTGGGGCACTAAGGTCAGGAAACACAGAAAACCTCGCCCCTGCAGTTTGCCTGTGAAAACGTTTGGCCTCACTCCCTCACTCTAGGCATGCAGAGACAACGAAGCAGCAGTTCCAAATTAAGGGGCATCTACAAAATTATGACATCAAAATTCTTAGCACTGTAAAAAACAAAATAAGCTTGAGACCTCTTCTGGATTAAAGCAGACTAAACAGATAACTATATACATTGTGTGTGAATACAGAGTCAATTACTTAAAATAAAAAAGGTCATTAAAAAGGACATCATTGGGACTGCTGAATATGGACTGCATATTAATAATACTGCATCAATGATACATGTCCAAAGTATGGCAACTGTGTTACGGTTATATGTGGGAGAAAGCCCATGTTCCTAAGAGATGCATACTCATGGGGCTCAGTGCCCTGATGTCTACAACTTACTTTCAATGGTCTGGTGGGGCTGGAAACTAGACACAGACACACACATACAGAGAGAAAGCAAAGGTAGCAAACCATTCACAATGATGACTCTAAGTTAAAGATATGTGGGTGCTCATTGTTATTACTTGTGCAGAATTTCTAAAGATTTGAAGTGTTTTTAATACAAAGTTAGAAAGAAAAAAGTATAGAAGATGGAAGCATAGTTAAACACGGCTCGCCTCCTTGCACAACGACAGCAAAAATTACAACTAGACTACAAAACAAAGATCACCCAGAATTGTCAGAGAAATCGAGCTGTATGGAAGTCTGACAACCAAGGAATTAAAGAAGCCACATTCATCCAGATGGGTAGGGAGGGCGGAGATGCTGAGACACATGGACATGCAGAGAGGCGTGGGAATGTGGAGAGAAGGAAGGGGCAGTCCCACTCTCACATGTGTTGAATAAAAATACTTCTGGAAGACATGAAAAGATGCTCAGCATCACTAGCCATCAGAGAGATGCAAATTAAAACTACCATGAGATACCACTTCACACCGGTCAGAATGGCCATCATAAACAAATCAACAAACAAGTGTTGGAGAGGATGCAGAGAAAAGGGAACCCTAGTGCACTGTTGGTAGGATTGCAGACTGGTGCAGCCACTGTGGAAAACATTATGGAATTTCCTCAGAAAACTAAAAATGGAACTGCCTTTTGACCCAGCAATTCCACTGCTGGGAATAT
Organism: Macrotus californicus; assembly: GCA_007922815.1. Lineage (NCBI taxonomy): Eukaryota > Metazoa > Chordata > Mammalia > Chiroptera > Phyllostomidae > Macrotus > Macrotus californicus. The sequence goes on along the minus strand of VMDR010000663.1, from coordinate 69,467 downwards.
ACCCTAAGAATCCTGAAACTCCAATCCAGAAGAACCTGTGCACACCAATGTCCATAGCAGCTCAATTTATAATAGCCAAGTGCTGGAAGCAACCTAACTGCCCATCAGTCAATGAGTGGATCAAAAAACTGTGGTACATTTACACAATGGAATTCTACGCAGCAGAGAGAAAGAAGGAGCTCCTACCCTTTGCAACAGCATGGATGGAACTAGAGAGCATTATGCTAAGTGAAATAAGCCAGGCGGTGAAAAACAAATACCATATGATCTCACCTTTAACTGGAACATAATCAACAAAAGAAAACAGCAAACAAAATACAACCAGAGACATTGAAATTAAGAACAATCTAACAACAGCCAGAGGGGAGAGGGGAGGGCACAGTGAGGGGAAGGGTTTTCAGGAAACACTATAAAGGACACATGGACATAACCAAGGGGGAGGGTGGGAGCAAGGGAGGGAGGTGGGATTGGCTGGGGTGGGGGGGAGTGGACGGGGGGGAAATGCAGACAACTGTAATTGAACAACAACGAAATAATTAAAAATTAAAAATAAATTAAAAAAACAACAACTCTGGAGCGAGGTATCCCAGCCCCGCACCAGACCACCCAACCCAGAGTCCCAGTACCAGAAAGATAAATCCCCATGACTTTTGTCTGTAAAAACCAGTGTGTGTTGGGGCAGAGGAAGACACTGCAGGATTCTCAGGAGTCTCCATTAAAGGGCATGCAATGAACTTAGGACTTATGCAGACTCACTCCCTCTGGATTTAGCACCAGGGAAACAGCTGGAAGGGCACCAATGGCATACAGGGAGAAACTGAAGTGTCTGGTATCAGGGTGAGTGTCAAGAGATAGCTTCCTCCCAGATAAAATTCCAGAGGCCAGGCAGCAGCATTGTCCCCTCTCTGAACTCTCCCCCATTGTGAGCCACAGAACAGAACAGGTTGCCCGGCCCTGACAGTTACCTAAGGCTGCACCCCATCCAACTTACTGGTTCACTTTTCTACAATAGGCCATGCTATTAAGACAGGAAGTCAAAGCAGCTCTACCTAATAACGCAAAAACACAGGGCAGCTGCCAAAATGAGAAGACAAAGAAATATGGCCCAAATGAAAGAAGAGAACAAAAGTCCATTAAAAGAATCAAATGAAATGCAGGTAAGCAATCTATCAGATGCAGAGTTCAAAACATTGGTTATTAGGATGCTCAAGGAACTCTTTGGGTACTTCAACAGCATAAAAAAAGACCCAGGCAGAAATGAAAGTTGCACTAAGTGAAATAAAGAAAACTTAACAGGGAACCAACAGTGGAGTGGATGAAGCTGAGAATCAGATCAATGATTTGGAACATAAGGAAGGCAAAAACATTCAATCAGAACAGCGAGAAGAAGAAAAAATGCAAAAAAAATGAGGATAGGCTAAGAGCCCTATGGAACATCTTCAAACGTACCAACTTTTACATCATAGGGGTGTCTGAAGGAGAAGAGAAAGAGCAAGAAACTGTACATCTATTTGATAAAATAATGAAAGAAAACTTCCCTAACTCGGTGAAGGAAATAGACATACAAGAACAGGAAGCACAGAGGGTCCCAAACAAGATGGACACAAAGAGGACCATACCAAGACACATCATAATTAAAATACAAGAGATTAAATAGAGAATCTTAAAAGCAGCAAGAGAAATGCAGATAGTTACCTACAAAGGAGTTCCCATAAGACCTAATTCCTCAAAAGAAACTTTGCAGTCTGGAAGGGAATGGCAAGAAGTATTTGAAGTAAAGAAAAAGCAAGGACTACAATCTAGATGACTCTATCCAGCAAAGCTATCATTTAGAATCAAAGCACAGATAAACTGCTTCCCAGACAAGGTTAAGCTAAAGGAGTTCATCCTTACCAAGCTGTTTTCATATGAAATTGTTAAAGGGACTTATTTAAGAAAAAGATCAAACTGTGAACATTAAAATGGCAATAAATTCACAATTATGAACAATTGAATCTAAAAAACAAACTAAGCAAACAAGCAGAACAGGAACAGAATCATAGATATGGAGATCATTTGGAAAGTTATTAGCTGGGAGAGGGAAGGAAAAGAATGGGGGAAAAGATACAGGGATTAAAAAGCACAAATTGGTAGGTACAAAATAGACAGGGGAATATTAAGAACAGTATAGGAAAAGCAGTAGCCAAAGAACTTAAATGCATAACCCATGGACATGAAATAAGAGGGGAATTGCTAGAGGGAATGGGGGTTATTGGTGGATGGGAGCAACAGGGGAAATTGGGACAACTGTAATAGCATAATCAATAAAGTATATTTTATTAAAAGAAAATTAAAAAGTATAAATCATGCTGAAATAAAGGGAAGCTTTTTATGTGATAAGCTCATTCTTTCAAAAGGTCTTCCCTTGTTATGAACAGGATCTTTTATGCGAAGTTCTGTTGTTCTTTCCAAAACCAAAACTTTTTTCCTTAAGAGTAAAAAACAAAGACTAGATCACCTTATTTATCCATCATTTAGGGACCCAAAGACTAAGACTAAGCTTCTTAATCCTTTCTGAATTAAGCAACACTGTGAACCACCAAGAAAAGAGGTAAAAATGGGTATCAGCTTAACATATCCAGACCATAAGCTCAAACCAGCACACCTAAAGATCCTTCAAATGATCAAATTAAATCTCTCTTTTTCTTTTCAGTTAGCCTGATGCAAAATTTCAGAATTTTCAGAGTAAACAAATACAAAAAATAAAATCAGCACCAGGACTCTGTCAAACGTTTGTTCCAAAAACTTATTCCACCTCATACACTGCTTTCCCAGCCAAGTTCCAGGTAAGTAATTTCTTAATGTTTCTAACCACAAAGCATCATCAGCCAGCCTCGTCCAGGATATGCAAGTAAGTGCAGGGACAGGCGTTACTTTATCCTTCTAGATTCACAGGTGTTTTGGTTTCCACGGTAGGACTGGTGTGAGACATAGTCTTAAATTTTACACTAATTTCATTCTCTCACCTTTCTCCCACATGGAATCTGAGTAAATCACAAGCTACATTTCTTCCTCTTTGCTGGGCCACTAAGTAAACTGGTAACACAACTCATAACTGGACAGTCGTTATACACAGACAAAAAATGCACAGAAATAAAATAACTTGCTCATAGTCATCAATAAATAGCATGTCTGAGATTGAACACAACATTAAAACTAAATCTAAAGTCCTTTTGTAATAATCCATACAAAAAAACTAGGCAGTCTTCTTAAAGACAGTACAGTAAATACATTGAACAGTGCTCCCCCTGCTGGCCTCCTAAAAGCATGACCTGAGTCCATCAACAGTTCAGGCGTAGGTAAACTGTTAGGACAAAGCAGACTCCAGAACTGGAAAATCGGAGGGTTTATTTTAGAAGTTCCTATAGATCACATACCTTGCGGTAGGAAATTTTCCCCCACCAAGTAATGTTTGGATATAAAATATAAAAATTTTCAGGGTACCCATCAGTACTCAACAAAAATATCTCTCTACCAAGGAACGTTTAAAAAGTATATATTCATTTTAAAAATTTTAAAATGTTTTACATTCTTTCAAATAATTGTACTTAGACCATGTAGCTTTTATAACTTTTCATATGTTAGGCATATTATTTCAATGAAGGACTCTATGGAATGTTGAAGACAACGGAAATTTTAATTCATACTGATTTCCATGCATTCCCCTGTGCACATCAGTAAATATACTGATCACTATGTTGACAAAGTTTTTATATTTACGTTCAAGAACAGAAAACTGTTAACTTAAAATATACAGTTTGCTGTGGTATTCCTGGCTTTCCATGCTTACCCTTAAATTACGCCGGCAATGCTGCTATATTCTTCATTGTTTCCCTCAATAACTGTATATGTGACTTTTTAAGAACCACGTCACTTAAAATTATTTCAGTTTATTAGACATAAAGCTAAAACACTGACTACAAGACCTCTTACCAGCCCTGTTCTTGGATGATTTTCTCACCTGTTCTGTGAATAAATGATCTTGCTTATACAACTACACATGTGCTACATAGTTCTGAAATAAAATATAGGTAATGAGGGTAAAAAAGTGAAAATTCAAGGGGAAAGTCTTTAATTTGAACTGAAATAAGCACGAAGCTTCACTTTTAAACAACTAATCACAAAACACAAATCTATATTTTCTTATTCATCACCTCTGCTGAATTGGTTCAAGTTCAGAGAGATATAAGTAGCACAAAATCAAAACAAGAAAGTGTCCTAGCTATGAAAGTGTCTCCTAACTAGGCCAAAGGCAGTAAAAGGGAACACTGAGACTACCCGCAAGGACAAGGAGCACGCACCTCTGGAAGAAAGCGCTCTCCGCAGTAGTCAGGAGGCCCTTCAGGTATCCCCCTTTGAAGTGGTTAATTCTGGTGCTGCAAGGCAGCTTCTTTGGTTTGAAGCAGAACCAGGGTTCTCCAGTGTAGAGGTCTGTAAAGTTACACAGGGGAAGACTCGTAGGAAGACACAAGTTGCACTCAGTAGTTTCAGAAATTCTTCCTGAACGAAAGAGGCTCTTGAAATAGACCCTGTCTGGTTTCTCTTCCTGTAAGCGCTGAAGAACTCTGACCCCTTCGCTGGGGTGGACCAGAGAAATGGACACTTTAACTTTGCCCGGCCAGAGCAGAGTAAAAAAGACCTTGTAAAACCCATTCTGGTAGTCCAGCACTCTGCCCGTGGCCCCTGCCTGCAGCTCGGGGGAGTGAATTCTGGCCTGCAGGTAGTCTCCACCACACTTCTTGGGCTTTCTTTGAAAATCTTGTATGTGAACCAGCACTTCTAGCTGGCTTCCCACTGTGAAGAAGGCTGCAGAGCTCAAGATGACAAAGTAGCTGGAAGACGGGTCACTGCTCTTCAAAAAGGGAACGGGGCCCACATCATCAGGCACTTGCCACTGTAAGGCAGCCAGCAAGGAGTCCTCCTCTATGCGCTCCTGGCTGGACAGAGTCTGGTGCTCATAGCCACAGTAGGGACTCCGGCTAGTCCCTGTCACCTGGGGTGAAGCAAACTGTCCACTACTGTCGATGAACGTGGTGGAGACGGTCTCATGGTCCAAGTACTGAAGAGAAAAACACAAAAACAGAAACCACAGCTACAGTAAATCTCCTTATATTCAACCACATAAATCTCTCCTTCACGTGACTACTGGGATGACACTTTCAAAATCCCAAAGCTCATTAGTTTTATAAGGCCATATTGGAAAAGAATAGGCATAGAGGGATCCCCACACTTTTATGAAATTTACCTCCAGGAGCTTGATCAGGTTCCCATAGTAAATACTGGAGAAAAATCTCCCTGTGTGTCCATTAGAAGAGAAAAGGTATCATTCCAAATTTACCCGAGCATCCTGTACTTCTAACAAGGCCTGACCTGAAGAGAAAGTGTTTTATCAGAGGCTAAACCACTGAGGTTTTATCAGAGCCTAATCAAACTGGGATAAGGCACATACCCAGCTCCAGTCTATTCTAACCATTCTGTCCAACTTCAGGGGTAGGGGGAGGCCAAATATGCACATTTTAAAGTCACAGCCCAGAAACACAGGCTCATTATGGACTGAGGTTTTAATCACAGGACTATAAAAGGTTTCACCTTGCCTATTTATAGGAGTTACTTTTACCCAGTATATCATGTGTAGCTTTCAACAAAAAATTACAAAACATACTAAAAAGGCCAAAAGAAAAAACCACCATAGTCTGAAAACACAGAACAAATATTAGAAATAGACTCAGTTATAGAAAGGATGTCGGAATAATCAGATCGGGAATTTAAAAGCACTATGATTAATATGCTAAGGGCGTTAATGGAAAAATCAGACAACATGCAAAAACAGATGTGCAACGTAAGAAGAGAGAGGTAAATCCCAAGAAAAAATCAAAAAGGAACGCTACACAGAGCAGAGAGAACTTTTCGAGCAGGGGAAATACTCTGCATGACATTCTAATGACAGACAGATATCATTATCGTTTGTCCAAACCCACAGAATACACAGCCAAGGCTGAACTGTTTGGTAAACAATAGACTTCGGGTGACTATGTTGCATCAACGTAGGTTCATCCTTGGAAAAAAATGATGGCAATAATGACGGGAGAGGGTATGCATTTATTGTGGCAGAGAGCATACAGAAAATATCGGTAATCCTTCTGTAGCATAAGCCCTGCCAATTAGTTTTTCTTTTTTTGTCATGAAAGTGCCTGACTTCAATTGCCCCGGCATCCATTTCAAAGAGGCATCTACTTCAAAGATGGCTATTTATACAAAAAAAAGAAAGAACAGCCTAAACTATGTGGCTCAGTGGACTGAGTGTCAGTCTGCAAGCCAAAGGGTCACCAGTTCGATTCCTAGTCAGGGCACACAGGAGAGGTAACCAAATATTGATGTTTCTCTCCCTCTTCTCCTTCCCTTCCCCCATCTCTAAAAGTAAATAAATAAAATCTTTAAAATAAATGAAAATTTAAAAGAATTTAAAAAAGAACACACATACATATTGCCAAGCCATACAGCTAAAAAAAGAGCCAGGCAGTTCCCTTCCTCACCAGGCACCTTTGTTTCAAGGGCCTTTGATTTAGATAAGTATTTGGGCCACTTCTTTCTCTCTCCCAATGTTTTAAATTCTCACTCATGTTTTAAATTCACCAATAAAAAGTGAACCCATGAAACCTCAAGCCCCCACACTTGACCCCCCAAAAAATAGAACCCCAGGTCCACAGTCCCTCTTTCTCTACCCACAACCTCACTGTGTGGCCCCAACTGTGCAGTGTACCCGCTGGGACCTTTGAGTGACAAATCTTGGTTTTTTTCAAAGTTTCCAGTAGGTTATTGCTCAGTGTTCCCTGTAAAACAAGAACCATGAGGGCCAATCCAGACACAACTCCGGTTATCAAAGACTGACACTCACAGAAAACACTTCTCTCAATTTTGTCAGAAACATAAAACTTCTCTAATAATCAAGTCCTTAAAATAGAAACTAAAAAACTAAAAGAAACTAAGAGATCAAAAACACTGTAAAAGAAATGAAGAATGCCTTTGAAGGGCTCAGCTGAAGAAAGAATCTCTGCACTTGAGGCTATGTCCACAGAAACTTCTAAAACTAAAAAGCAAAGAGAAAAAAGGGGACCCCAATGTGCATGAGCTGTGGGTCAAAACCCACACACCCACACACACTGGAAATTGTTGCATAAGCTTCTAGCACCTAACCCAGGACACTGCATCATATATTCTGCAGTGACTTAAACTGCAAGGGGGAAAAAGACAAATAAAAAGTAACAACAAAGCAAAACCAAAAACTACTCTCCTCCATAGATACCATAATCTATTACAAACCACTAAAACAAGGCCCAGGTTCCCCATCTATGCCAAATACACTTCAAAATACTGCAGAAGATTAAAATGATCCCATACGAGGTAAAAATACTCCCCAAATACAGGAATTTTTAATGATCTTCTTAGAATCTGTACTGTTTTAACTCTCATGTTCTTCCACAAAACATTTACTTATGAAATTCAAAATATAATAATAACTGAATACAATTTTTAAATATGGATCTAATAACGAGAAGAATGGGGGAAATACATTAAAGTTAATGTTCCCTTTCTATTGCAAATGTTTATCTTTACACACCAGTCTTACCTCTTGGGCTATACCAAAACAGGTGATAGGCCACATTTCACACTTATACGCAGATATCTTCAACTGACAGTTTTATTACTTCAGGCACATTGGAATGAAAAATAAAAGCTGGGGTACCAATATTTATATCAGACAAAACAGACTTTAAAGCAAAGGCTATAATAAGAGACAAAAGACATTTCACAATGATAAAGAAATGGATCCAACAAGAGGATATAACCCTTGTAAACACCTTTCTACCCAACATAAAAGCACCTAAATATATAAAGCAAATCATGATAGATGGTAATACAATCATAGTAGGGTCCTTTAACACCTCATTGTTATCAATGGGTAGATCTTCCAGAGAGAAAATAAACAAGGAAACAGTGCTCTTAAATTACACATTAGACCAGATGAATTTAATTGAGATTTTTTTAGAGCATTTCACCTCAAAGCAGCAGAATATACATACTGTTTAAGTGCACATGAACATTTTCCAGAACAGACCATATATTAGGCCACAAAACAAGTCTCAATATATTTTAGAAGATTAAAATTATATCAAGCATTTTCTCTAAGCACAAGAGTCTAAAACTAGAAATCAATTACAAGAAAACTGAAAAATACACAAACACATGGAGGCTAAACATCATGCTACTAAACAATGAATGGGTTAACAATGAGATCAAGAAAAAATCAAAAGATACCTTGAAACAAATGAAAATGAGAACAAGAAATCCGAAGTCTATAAAACACAGCTAAAGCAGTCCTAAGAAAAAAATTCATAACAATATAGGCCTAACTCAAGAAACTCCAAGAAAACTCTCAAGTAAATAATCTAACCTTACATAAAGAAACTAGAAAAAGAACAACAAACTAAGCCCAAAGTGAGCAGAAGGAAGGAAATAATAAAGATGAGAGCAGGAATAAACAAAATAGTCTTTAAAAGGGAAAATACAAAAGAGCAATGAAACCAAGAGCTGGTCAAACAGACTACAGCTCTTGGGAATCTCACAGGCAGCTTGCCATCTGAGTGAGATGTTCCAATAACCCCGAAGGCATGGGCTGGCACAAAGAGCAAAAGGAGCAAATGGTCCCTGGCTTTTGGTCCCAACTCTACCAGGGGGCAGAGATCAGATAAAGCTTTATTGAGCAGTCAGTTACAGGAAGAACATCCATCCCAATAAAGGGTAGATAGAAGGATTATTTATAAGACCCACTTCAGCTGTTGCCCAAGCCTCCACTTGCAGAAATGGCAGGCATATTTACAACAGCACAGTGCTCTCTCTGCAAGTCCCTTGGGCAACGAGTTACATGCCATTCTAAGGCCAATATATTACAAGACTCCTACTCCTACAGCTCCTACTGCAGAGCACCCCAAAGAGATGCCCCCACCAGTGAAAGAAGATATAACACCATTCCCCAAAAAGCATAGTATTTTTTAATTATATTTTATTGATTATACTATTACAGTTGTCCCAATTTTCCCCCTTTGCCTCCCTACACCCAGCACCACCCACTCTCTCAGGCAACACCCACACCGTTGTTCATGTCCATGGGTCATGCGTGTAAGTTCTTTGGCTTCTCCATTTCCTACACTGTACTTTACATCCCCATGGCTATTCTGTACTACCTATTTGCACTTCTTAATCCCCCTCACCTCTTCACCCATTCCCCCACCCATTCCCATCTGGCAACCATCAGAACACTCTGTATCCATGATTCTGTCTCTGTTCTTCTTGTTTGCTTAGTTTGTTTTTAAGATTCAATTGTTGATAGATATGTATTTATTGCTATTTTGTTGTTCACAGTTTTGATCTTATCTTAAACAAGTCCCTTTAACATTTCATATATTAATGGTTTAGTGACGATGGACTCCTTCAGTTTTTTTCTTATCTGGGAAGCTCTTTATCTGCCCTTTGATTCTAAATGATAGCTTTGCTGGGTAGAGCAATCTTGGATGTAGGTCTCTGCTTTTCGTGACTTTGAATATTTCTTGCCAATTCCTTCTTGCCTGCAAAGTTTCCTTTGAGAAATCAGCTGACAGTCTTATGGGAACTGCCCTATAGGTAACTAACTGCTTTTCTCTTGCTGCTTGTAAGATTCTCTTTTTATCTTTAACCTTTGGCATTTTAATTATGATGTGTCTTTGAGTGGGCTTCTTTGTGTCCATCTTGCTTGGGACTGTCTGTGCTTCCTGAATTTGCATGTCTATTTCCTTCTCCAAATTAGGAAAGTTTTCTTTCATTATTTTTTCAAATAGATTTCAAATTTCTTGCTCTTTCTCTTCTCCTTCAGACACCCCTATGATGTGAATATTGGTATTTTGAAGTTGTCCTTACTTTTTCAGATTCTTTTTATTTCTTCCTATTCTGATTGGCTGTTTCTTGCTTCCTTATTTTCCAAATCATTGATCTGATCCTTGACTTCATCCATTCTACTGTTGATTCCATGTAAATTTTCCTCTATTTCAATTAGTGTATCCTTCATTTCTGACTGGATCTTTCTTATACTGTTGAGGTCCTCACTAAGTTCCTCGAGCATCCTCATAACCAGTGTTTTGAACTCTGCATCTGATAGATCGTTTATCTCCATTTTGTTTAATTCTTTTTCTGGAGTTTTGTTTGGTTCTTTCTTTTGGGCCATGTTTCTTTGTCTCCTCATTTGGCAGCCTCCCCGTGTTTGTTTCTTTGCATTAGGTAGAGCTGCTATGACTCCCTGTCTTGGTAGCATGGCCTAATGTAACAGGTGTCCTATAGGGTCCAGTGGCACAGCCTCCCCTATCACCCAAGATGGGTACTTGAGGTGCACCCTCTGTGTGGGCTGAGCACACCCTCCTTTTGTAGTTGAGCCTTGATTTCCCTTGGCAGGTCAATGGGAGGCATTTACCCAGGCCAGTCAGCTGTAAGGACTGGCTGTGATCACTAACCACCAATCTCTGCCCTCTGTGGAGGATCAGCAGTACAGGGGCAGGGTGGTGGTACTCTGACATGGTCTGTAGGTCTCTACTGGGTGCTCAGGCTCTGAGGTTTCCTGGGTGGTGCAGGCCAAGGTCAGCCCCCACCTGAGTTCTGCCCATTCCCCCCCGGTACGAGCTATAAATCAATCTGAGATGGTTGCCAATTATGCTTGGCTTAGAGATTCCCAGGGGAAGCCAAGTTCTAGATCTACTCTGGCTGCTGCTAATGCCATGCCTTGGGACACTTAGCAAGAGGTATGGGGACTAGGGGTTCACTGAGGCTGGCTGTTGTTTGTTTTAGAGAATTTAGGAAGTTATAAAGCACAAACCAAGACCAGCCATTCATATGGAAAAGTCAGTTAACATCTTGGGTGGACCCGTAAGTTGGCTGGGATGGTCTCAGGTGACCTCTAGGTAAGGGCAAACAGTGTTAGCCAGGTTGATGAAGTCTCAAATATAGTACCCAACTGCTGTCTCTGTGGTTCCATGGGCATAGGGTTCAGAAAACGGGCAATGTCCTCTGCCCATCATTCTGTCTAGAGAAAGCTGTCCCCTAGCTCTTGCCTTGATGCCACACATTTCAGTTTCTCCCTGTATGCCACTGGTGCCTTTCAAGCTACTACCCTGGTGATAGAGACCAGAGGGAGTGAGTCTAAGTAAGTCCATATGTGGGATTTTTAAAAGGAACTGCTTGGGACTCCAGAAGTTTTGTTCACTGACTCAATCTCCACTGTTTTTTTCAGCCAGAAGTCATTGGGACTCATCTTCCTGGCACTGGAACCCTGGGCTGGAGGAGCTCGGTGTAAGGTTGGGACTCCTCGCTCCCAAGATATTCTTCCCGAATTTTTATCCACCACATGTGGTTGAGCATCAGCCTATTCCACATCTCTGCCCCTCCTACCAGTCTGGATGGATATGGTTTCTTTAATTCTATAGTTGTAAGACTTACATTCAACTTGATTTCTGATGATTCTGAGTGATGGTTGTTCTATATTTTAGTTTTAGTTTTCATGTGGTTGTGCGAGAGGCAAGCCATGTTTACCTATGCTTCCATCTTGACCAGAAGTCCTAAGCACGGTATTTTAAAACCATAGCTGCACGCCCTTTTGCAATCTCCCACCAGGCACAGGCGGGGAAAGATCATTGCCAATGCAGTTAGGAAAATAAATTTGGCCAATGCCAGCATGGGGTTGTCTCACTACGAATGCTTGGGAACTGCTACACAGGACATTCCACTGACCACATCTGTTGGAAAGCTACGGCCTGATGCCTTGATATCAGAGCTGAAAAAGGGCCAATATCCACTACTGTTCAGAGCTGCTCCAGACATCGAACCAGGGGAGTGGACACTTGAATGGGGGATGGCTGGCAAGTTCCCCCAGGTTGGATATGATACTTTTTGACAGAGTAATGACTGTCTGGTGAGCTAAAGTGGTTCCCGTTGATCCTGTTGGAATCTGGGCCTAGACCCTCTGTGTATGACTACAATGGACAAAAGCCAGCACTAAAGGGCACTCTAATTGGCCACTTAGCATGATCTTTTCCCATTGCACTCAAATTGGGGATGATCTCAGCACCCTCGCCTCTTATGCTACATGCCTGGTACATGCTGCCTGTTCAGAATCCACAGGCTACATTCACTTTGACTAGTAAGGATGAAACTACTACTGTTGTCATAATTGCAGGGGAGGACTGCCCCAACCAAATGCCTGCTAAACATTTGTCTTATTACCCTTAATTTGCTCTTCTTGGGAGAATGATGGGGAATGTCTTCCTCCCCGGGGCTGCCACCTGAGCAGAAATACACAAGCAAAGTGATGGCTGAGCCTGTGGATTGCTGCCCATGTCCAGCAGGAAAGGAATATCTTGGGCAGTGCTCCCTTCAACCTCTCTGGGAACAATAAATGGGACAGGCATCCTGTGTGAACCTGGGAAGTCTGACTCCAGGGACTAGGGCTAATGGTCCCTCCTTTAATTTTGAACTTACTACAGTCTAGTTACACATCACACTAACTCTTTTCTGCTCCTCCCTGGCTATCACATTTGGGATGGCTTAGGATGGGTATGAGCTGAACATTAAGGACCAAGTCATGCACAGTGTGCTCACAACATACCTTCTCTCCTTCCTACCCTGTTCATCTCTTCCTTTCCCACTCACACTCATGTTCCTTGGGTAGCCCCACCAACTATTCAGGACCAGCAGATTGACCCAGGCAATCCGATCTAAGAATCTCCAGACACTTGGTGCTAAGCCACTTAAAATACTATTCACAAATGAAAAGGAATTTTAAAAGGTCAATTTGCTTCATTTTCCTAAATGATAACTCATTCCCAGGCCAGTGATAAGAGCAACTCTTAGATTCAGAGCCAAGAGGAAACACCAGTGGTCATCCTACAGCTGCTGTAAGCCGCAGACTAGAGGTTGCCTAGCCCACATCTGCTTCACGTCCCTGCCAGCTGGAAAACAGCACTTGATTTCTGAACAGTCAGCTCAGGGTGCTTCTGACTGATCAAGTGATAACCCCAAGTGATTGATTCAGGAGTGGTCATGTGACCCAATTTGGGACTATGAAGAGGTTGCTCAAAGTTTCTCATGGTGCACACAGCCAAATCCAGGTACCACCTGTGCTCTGCAAATGAAAAGATACAAGTAGTCTCTTGAGAAGGGTTTTGAGGAAATCAATTGTCTTTTAAGCTGGAGATGTACAAGGAAACAACCACCTTTGTTACAGCAGCATTGTGCAATCCAACCTCAAATGAGATAAAAGCCAAAGATAAAACCTAACACACAACAGAGGGCACAGCTGAGAGACTTATGGAGACACAGAGCCTAAACTATGACTACTTCCTAATTTCTATCCTAAATGAGCAATATCTCTCAATATTACCAAGGTACTATTTCTATAATCAGAAATATATATATGCTTAAAATATCAATGAGTAAGGAAAAAAACAAATAAATACAGGTCATGCTCAAGGAGAGATCACTGAAACACTAGACAACAATTTTCCCTCCAACCTTTTGCTGGGTATTGCTACATATACCTCCTTCTCATGTTATGTGATATTTCTAATTAAAATTGAGTCTGGCTTTTTAGAAAATGCTCACATACTTCAAGCACAAGAAAAGTATAATCAGATCAGAGACACTGAATGGAAAGGGGATTAATGAAGGGGAGGCTGCCAAATTTCAGAGCCTTTCCCACTCCTCTCCACCAATTTTTTTGTGTGTGTCAATTATCATCACAGTAATAAACTGAACACTTTAAAAGCCATGACAACATTCTCATCCTGGACAAGACCACCTCTCAGACAAGGGAAAATGCTTTCCCACACTCCACTAAAAGAGCTACTTTTTTTCAGTGTCAGAATTGTCTTAGTCATTTATTTACAGCCATCTCACCTTCTCCTCCATTACTGTTCAGTTTGTGTTTGTGCAAATAATTGAGCTGATGATGTTGGCTGACATGCGGCCCAGAAGTTTCCCAGTAATAGCGCAGGACTATCAGGGGAATTTGATAACGTTCCTTCCTGACTCTAACATTAATGATGTGGGACTCTGGCCTACTGTCTAAAGTCCTTCTTTTGCCCTTTTCCTACCTCTTCACCTACCCTAGACCTACACAACTATCTTGTTTCTCTACTCTTACACCCAGGCTGTTGGATGTGGTAAAAGGAAAACAAACACTCACAGAACTAATGAAGGTGAGTGCCACACACACTTACGGTCTTGAAATGTATTACCCCTCTGTCATCCTGGAGGATGAGCTCATTCTCCCAACCTCATTCTTTCAAGTCCCCACACAGAAACCTCCTGGGCTCCACCATCCTCCAGCTTCTACTTCCTGCACAGGCAAGAACTCCCTCAATGTCATACCTTCCGGCAGCACATGTATCCACCCTGCCAACGATCACAACCTCTTTCCTTGTTAGGTCAAAGGAAAGAGCATGACTCCTCCTGCATAATAAATAGTAAACAATAACAACACTCACAATGCACCATGTCCCTCATCCTAAGTGAAGCTGTATGACCCATTTGTGCTCTAGATCGCCTCCTCCCCTCGGTCCATGAATCCTTCTCTCCAGCTTCTCTATTACTTCCTTCCCCTCAAAATCAAGTCCCTCAGATTTCCACTTCCACCCAAGATAGAGAAACAGTGAGATTTACCTCTCCATTGGAAACAACTTTTTTAAAATAAAAACAAACCATATAAAAAACATAGTTTTTCAGACACTGGACATCAGACAACAAAAGATAATGATGCCTAAAAGACCAGAAACTAAAGAGGTGGTAACTATAACTTCACTTTGCTTACAGCCTTAAAGGCATTTCCAAGATGCAGCATAGGGAGGGGAACCCAGGTGGAGCCTGGTGAACTACTCCAGTTGAGGTGATGGAGCTGAGAGTCTCAAAAGACCCATGTGATCAGAATCTACAGGACAGAGTAACAGAGCAAAGAGTTGCACGGAGAGAGAACTCAGAAGATCTCTAGTGGGTCCCAGTCCAGTATTCAGCAGCATGCTTAAGAGCATGTGTGTGCCATGCAACCACTAGAAGCTGGGGAAAGAACCACCTAAATGCCGGCAAGAGAACAGTAACCTGAGCTCTCATTGGGCTGGGATGTTTGGGGGAACCAAACGTGCAGTCCATAGCAAAACCCAATAAACAAAGAAATACCATAATTAGGTTGGACTTGTAACCTGAGAAGGACCACAAGCCAACACAATCAAAGAGGACAGCACCATTTTATATAGAAACTATACCAAAAATGTTGGTGCTAGTTCACAGGGGCTGGCAGGTATGGGGGGAGGCGAATACTAACTACCTGCTTGGTGCCAGGCACTACTGAGGATCCAGCAAGACATGACCCACGCCTTGAGTGCCACGCAGCAGTCTTCAAAACAGACTCATCATCAGCTCCCTCGCTGAAATATTCCTTTAGTTTTTTGCCAGGAGTCAGCCCAAAGGACCCCTCTTGAAAAGGCTTTCCTTCATCACCCAAAAGCTACTCTCCAGTAGAAGCCCACTTCCCTTTCTTTATAGTATCTTTCACAATCTCCAATTACCCTTTATGATTACTATGATTATAATTACTTATGCTATATTTTCTCTCATGCACATTTACAATATGAGCTCTACAGATGAAGAAATCTTGTCTGTGGTCTTCACCACTGGACCCTTGATGACTACTGCAGTTTATATGCATTGCAGTACTCAAATACTTACTGAATTGATGTAATCAAGAACTGTGAAAATCAGGACAACCGTTTCCTGATGATCAAGATTTCCCAAGATATTTATAAGAAACAGCATACTGAATACTCACCTCCACCTGGGTAACATTGATGATCAGCACCACCACCATCAGCACTGCAAGCAGACAGCACAAAACCCGTAGTTTTAAGAAACTGGTCCCCATTATCTGGCTGTCTCTTGGTCACCCATGGCTGACACCATGCCACCTTCACTCCTCAAAACTCCATGTCTTTGTTTTCCTGAGCTGCAGGGGACCTTTCAGCTTAATTTGCATTTTTTCTGCTAGCATCTTTAAGAATTCTTTGTGGAAAGGAGAAGCTGGGATTGACATAAGAAGCACATTTTTCTTCAAAGGACTCCTGCAAAGAGGGGAAATCAGAAAACACATCACCAACTGTAACAGCCTGGGATGGGGTAAGAGAAAAAATACCACATTTCCTCTTCTTTAACCTCAAAGGCCCAAAGTCAAGCTGAGAAAGCAAAGAGCCAGAGTGGAGTAACATCTAGTCCATACCCACACAGTTTACTGAAACTCAACCCCAGGCTTGTGTGTAAGCACAATTATATTGATCCTACTACCTATTTAGGTTTTACTTTTTTTTAAAATTTTTTTTAAAGATTTTATTTATTCATTTTTAGAGAGAGGAGAAGAAAAGGAGAGGAAGAGAAATATCAATGTGTGGTTGCCTCTCATGCGCCCTGTACTGGGGACCTAGCCCGCAACCCAGGCATGTGCCCTGACTGGGAATTGAACTGGCAACCCTCTGGTTCATAGCCCATGCTCAATCTACTGAGCCACTCCAGCCAGGGCTAGGTTTTACTTTTTTAAGAAAGCAAAAAAATAGTGTCTTTAAATTCTCAGAAACTGCAAAGTTAAAGTAACTTAAATTTCTACAGAAGTCTAAGTAAATAAAATTACTTCAATTCCATTATAGTTCAAGTTATATAACACTATTGGAGTAATTTTATTTAAAAAGCATTAAGAGGGAACATTGTGATTTTATGAGTTCTGACATACTCTGGAAAACAAAGAGTGCTTGCTGTCCTTCTGTATGGCAGAAGACAGGAAACACTCTTTGGGTCGCCTGCCCCACCAACACATATGTGTTCCTGATGCTCCCTGAGCTAAGTAACAAGGCACAGGAGGAAAGACAACTGCCCTGAGGATGTAGGAGATGAAAGCTAAGCTTAAGGAGTGAGTAACAGGCCACCCAAACCCTTCATCACATCTGCTAGAGGCAGAGGACTCCAGAGTCTGCTGCTCCTGTTTTCCCATGTAATGAATTCAAAACGCTCTCTCCAGTTGCTGTTTTGATAGAGGTAAGCAGAGAAACTGCTAGTATTTTATTCCCAGTGAGGTTTTCCATGGAGGACATGGGGGACAGTTAAAGGTGAAAAGGGAGGACAGTCATGGTGTGGACCTCGGAATACCTCAGCGGCACCACCACTCCTTGCAGCTTTGTGTTGGTCTGGTAAGCTCTCTCCTCCCTCGGTCCCTGTTCCCCCTCTAGTTCACTGCCACACCACGAGGACTATGGCAACCCTTCCTCATCCCAGCTTCATAAAGGAGGCGAGGCTAAGCTACCACAACATACTCTCCATCCTCAGAATTCCCACAGCACTTAAGATTTTCACTTCTCAGCTGATCTCTATATTTGTAGGTATTTCTTGTCTCCCAACAAGACTATACCATTTATGGCTATATTAAAAAGAGAAACAGAAACCACGTATCATAAAAAATACAACTTTATGATGATAGTGTGTCAATCTTTTTGACCCTCTCGAAGTATTTAGCTCTTCACGTGGTACCAGGTGATTCAACATCCCACATAACAAATAATTATGGAGGCCTAGTCTGCACTGCACACTATACTCCATGCCAGAAATCCCCCTGGAAAAGCTTATATTCATATTAGGCAAAAGGCAGTTGCCCTCCTAAATTAAAGAGGAATAAATCCACTGGCCACCTCCACAGGGATGCCAGGCACTGCGAAAGGGTGCATGCACTTAACTACTTCATAACCCAACACTGCCCCTCTCCAACACCCACGCACCCACCCATGCCCAAGTGTCTGGAAATTCTCAGAAGAAAATGCCTGTGAAATATAGGAAGTAACAATGTATCAGGGCCCCAAATGCTCCTCTGTGGAAATTTTCCTTGAGGAGTTGGCCCTAAGAATCAGGTTTCCCTGATGGCGAGAGAGGGGGAAGCCCAGAGGTGAGACTCCGCAAGAATTCATCTGCACCTGGCGGGCATGGCCCGAGTACTTGGGGAGTGCCGTCAGTTTTGACAACTTCACTGGTTCAGAGCGAGTCAGCAGCAGCTCGGCAGTGGTCAGTGGTGCCAAAGGGTGGCAAGGGCAGCAGATCCCAGAGCTAAAGGAACAGCAGGGCCTCATGCAGTAGCTCCATGTGTTACTTTTCTTAAAGACTAGAATAATCATGTGGTTCAACAATTCATCCTACCACTACAGAAAACAAGAGGCATCTAGACAGATCTAACAGTTATAATTGCTCCACAGGGAATCTAAACTTAACCAGCCCTGTTTTCAAATCTTTCTGAAGGGCCAGGCCAGTCCACCACTTACTCATGCTTCGTATTTATGTACAAGAGACAAGCAAAAGTAAAATGCACGGTCTGTTTGGCCAGATTTTGACTAAGACTACTTCCCGGCCAATCTAAGTTTTTATGGCCTGTGGCAACAACCCTAGGCTGCCATTAGGTAATTGCCTTCCTACCATTATCTCACAAGAGAATTACAAAGTGATTGCTTATGTCACTTGGAATAACAAGTCGATAAGGCAAATAAAATACTTGAGTTCAGTACTAAACAGAAAATTAGGCAGCAACCCCTTCCTCTGGGGAGCTAATGTTCTTAGATGACCATTCCGCAAATATTTTAGGACAACCATATACCCAGTTGTGGGGACAGTCCCCATCCTAAATACTATGACCTATAATTGTGTTTGTCAGAGCAAGTGCCTGTAATTTTAATTCAGAATACATGAACTGCACCACATAAAAGTCCAAAGCACAGATTTACATGGAATAAATCCATACTTCAAGGTTGATATGTAAACTTTTCAAAGAGCAGCTGTATTTTTCACAGGGTGCTGAGTAAGACCTTAAACTTAACAGGGTAGAACCTAACGAGAGAAAAAGAGACTCCTCTAAGACCATGACAGTGATGGGTCAACCACATAAGGCCAGTCCTTGGGCACAGATGAAGCAGGGTGACAGGTCTGCAGGACTTGTTTTCCCAGATCCCATTTCTCCTTCACACCCCTCCACCTCACAGGCCCAGGTACCTGCCAGTGCTTTTATTGATGGTGGAGAGGGGAGGGAGAGAAGTAAACAAATCAGTTAAATAAGTCACAGAGCAGTAACTGTGAAAGAAAAAACAGGGCACGTTGATAGACGATGACATTCCATCTTGCATGCACATTAATAACGTCTTGGAACCTTTAAAACTATTAATGCTTGAAGGCCATCGCACCAAATGAGTCAGACAGAATCTGTGGGAGTAGGGGGCAAGAAACAGCTTTTTTAAAAGTTCTCCAGATGATTTTAATGTAGGGCCAGCTCAAGGAACCACTAGTACAGCTAGTCAGGAAGTGTTATTTCAAGAATGGCCTTTCTGAAATGTTTAAATTGTAACGTACATTATACCCTCAGGACACTCCAATTGGGAGCAAAGGGGACAGACAACAACAGCACTTGAGCGACCTATCCCTTTGTTTCCTTTCTCAGAAAAAATCAACAGCACTTTATCAGGCCCAGACAGATTGTGAGGACAACAGACATGGAGAGCAGCTACAGTCAAAGGAAAGCAGACCCAAGCACAGTGGAAGAATACTGTTCTAGCACCTCCGGGGTGGAATGAGACCAGGGAGGCCCGCCAGCTTCAAGTACAGACAGCCTGATGTTCCAAATGATAATTAACTACTGCAAGGGGCAGGGAGGCCTATCAGAGCAGTGTGACTCTTTACCTTCCAGAAGTATGACAATTCTCCTTTAGAGTAAATAATGAAAAGTAAGAAAAAGTTTACGAACGGGCAATTACACACAATTTTTTAAAAAGTAAACCCTGCTGCCCGGACTGGTGTGGGTGGCTCAGTGGGCTGAGTATCCTCCTGCCGGTTCGATTCCAGTCAGGGCAAGTGCCTGGGTTGTGGGCCAGGCCCCCATTGGGGCGTGTGAGAGGCAATCAATCGATGTTTCTCTCGCTCTTTCTCCCTCCCTTCCTCTCTCTCTAAAAATAAATAAAAATCATCCCTGGCTGAGAATCCCTGTTATCACCCTAGAAGCCTCTGATCAAACGGAGATGGGCAACAGGCCAGGGTCTCCACGTCACACCTTGTAAAGTCACACTAATTTCCCCCCATACGACCTGAGTGTGATGGCAGTGAGGCCAGAGCAGTCCAACACGTCGGTACCCAGTGTAGCGATGAGACGAGCGATGGCGCTGAAGCAGTGGAAGGCGTCTTAGCTGCTGAGCCGCTGTCCCGAGGTCTGGCTCCGCAGTGCTGCGCCTGCGGCTGCACCTGCAGGCGTTGCAGCAAGTTGAAAACCTTGGGGGTGGAAATGCACAGGCCCAGCCCCGCCCCCTCCCTGCCGGGACTCCCAGCGGCTGGGACAACAGGGTCCAAAGGCTGCAGCAGCCTGGGACTTCAACTCTGCTCCCGACTCGGGCTGGAGCCTCTCCTTCCAGGTTCCAACGCCCCACCCGTGCTGCACTTCGTCCGCACCAGGCCACACCAGGACTGGGACTCGGGAGCCGGCGCGCGATGAGGAAGGAGCCTGGAAGCCTAGAGACGAGCGAAGGAGCCGAGCAAAGGATCGTTCGGGCGGCAGAGGCCAGGCTGGTGCCGGCACACACCCCGCAGGTCCGCACTCACCTCCAGGTCCGGCCAGCCGTCGTGCGCTCTCCTGCGGATGGGCCACCGCTGCCCAGAGGCGTCGCCGCTGAGCCAGGCTGCCTGGCCCCGGCTTCCGGACCGCTGCGTCGTCTCACCCCCGACCCCGGGCCACGATTGGCTGAGCTCCGGGAGGGGCGGGCTGAAGATGCCTAAGGACTGTCGCCTGCGCCGACGGGAGGCAGCGGAGCCCCCAGGTCCCAGCGAGAACTTGGGGCCTCTAGCGCTTTCACCACCTCTCCTATCCTGGCTCCTCCACGCAAGGGCGTCTTGCAGCTGTCGCCCTGTGGCCTGACTATGGGCCCGCTCGGGACCTAGCTCCTCGTCGTCTTCGGACAACAGGGAGCATCCGTTTCAAGTCTTGTCAGCGAAGTGACCAAACCGGAGATGCCCCTACTTGGGCCGTCTTTCCTCTGCACTCAGAATGTATTGTTCCCTGTATCAGAGAAACATAATTTGCCAAGCACGAGCACTTTGACGACTGGTCCTTGACTCTTTACTTGCTTGTCAATAGTCGATTTATTCTTCTCTTTGCCCTTGAAATAGCCCTGTTTCTTTTACTAGCCGTATACAAGACGTGGGTCTTCTGGCAAAACGCCTGAACACCCGCCCCCAAATTCTGAGCTATCCTATTTTGGACATTCTTCTAACTGGTAAAACGTCCGTAGCAGCCTTGTGAAATTCAGGAACTGCCAGGAGTCCCTAGAAGACAGACAAGCCCTTGCTCAGGAGGCAGGAAGGCATCCCAGCGCTGGGAGCATAGTGGATTTAAACCGAATTTATCCCAGCAAAGCGCAGGCTCTAGAAGTAGACCTGCCTCTGTTACCTCAAGGTTGAAGAATTCACATAAATTACCAATAACATTAATCATTCTTACACGTATTGACCACAATGGACTCTACTTGCCTACTTTGATGTTTTCATGGCAGTACTACATGCATGAGTGAGTGACCAGACTCATGAATGGAACAAAAGGAGGTTTTGTGTTGGGCAGTCTCTTCTGGAGGAAGCATCTCATTCTCCTCACTCCTCAAGGAAATTCAGCCTTCAGGGGCCTTTTGTAATCATAAAAAGTGTTTCATTGCCTCTGTGCCTAATGATGAAGAGTCCTATATGATAGACTTTGGCTCTGTCAAGTCCTGTCTCTCTGTAGGTAGACTCCCAGCCACCTGTCTTTCACAGTTTGGCTGTCTGGCAAGTGGAAAATACTAAACAGGAGATGCTGACTTCTAAATCATGGTTTTGGATTTCATTAGTGATGCTTATTAACCCCTACACAAGCAGTCATCACACTGAGGAATTCGAGTGCTCTTACATATATTTTACAGTTATAGCTCCAAACAAGAGTGGCTGGACCAGAGAGGCCTGTCCATCCCTACTAGATTCTTCAAAGATCCCTGACTGGAAAGCCACCACATCCCTATTGCAGAATGCTACCATACAGAGAATATGCACTTTTGGATCCTAGCCTGCCTGGGTCTGATCCACAGCTTAGCCTCTTACTAGCAGTGCTATCTTAGGCAAATTACTCCTCTGAGTTCCTTTCCTCGACTGTAAATTAGGGGAACACTACCTGCACTTAGGAATAAATGAGATGACAAATGAAAAGTGCCTAGCACAGTGTCCCAAATCTCTTCCTCCTGAATTCCCTATCTCAGGTTGTGACACAGTATAACAAACTTCTAAATGTTGCACATATGATAACCTAACTTTGAGAGGAGGAAAAACAATAAGAACATACATAAATATATGTATGTTATGATATAAAAGCAAAGGAACTGGTCATCTGACCTGTCTGAAAAAAATAGTTTAGATGCTAATGTAACTCAACTTAATTTCTTTAAGCAAAACAAAGTGTGGATCTTAAGGTTAGATTAAAAAAAGCAAATTAAACCTGGTTCTGATGCAGCTCACTTGGGGAATATCCATCAGCAGATCTGGCTACACCTCTGGTGGTAGAAGCTTGCAGGGCACAAGCCCTCCTGAGCCCATGTCAGTTCCTGACTTAGTTCCTTTGCTTCCTTCCTTTGAACAAGTGATTGAACCTGGGGCCCCAAGGACCATCAAAGAAGCATTGTTCAAAATAAGTGACTGCTGTCACATTAGGTACCAACCACCCTTATCCAAAAACACCATGAACCAACCAAGAGTAGCAGAATAGGAGGAAGAAGTGTTTGGTGCCTGTATTAGTCTGCTCAGGCTGACATAATAAAGTACCGCAGACTGGGTGGCTTAGACAACAGAACTTTATTTTCACAGTTCCAGCACTAAAAGTCACTGATCAAGATGCCAGCTGATCCAGGTCCTGGTGAGAACTCTCCTGCGGGCTTGTAAACAACTTCTCACTGTGTCCTTACATGGCAGGGGGAGAAGGAGAACTCTTGGGTGTCTGTTCCTCCTCTTAAAAGGACATCAATCTCATCAGATTAGGGATCTACCCTTATTACCTCATTAACCTTAACTGCCTCTTGCTGAGAAAGGCAGTCTCTTGCACACAGTCTTTCATGCACTCGGCCTCGGCCAGGAGCATTCCCTCAGCGAGAGATGAGTCCTCACAGCTTGTGCTGGGCTTGTTGCCTTGTGTGGGAATATCTTTCCCTGTGGAAAGATAATATCTTTCGGAGTTAATGCATATTGTTTGTTTTGCTTAAGAGATCCCAGAGAGCTCCCTCACCCCTTCTACCATGTAAGGATCTAGTCAGAAGATGGTAGTGAATCAGGAAGATAACTCTCACCAGACATTGAATCTGTTGGTGTCTTCAGCTTGGATTTCCCAACATGCAGAACTATGAGAAATACATTTCTGTTGTTTATAAGCCACTGAGTCTATGGCATTCTGTTCCAGCAGCCCAAATGGACTGTGGCACTTACACTATCCCATCAAAAACAGTGCGCCAAAGTTACTTAGGTCATCTCCCTTTTTCCTACCCTCTTCAGTGTGTCCATGCCATACATTTAATAATGCAGTTAAATTCCTCATAATCCACACATCCTCTGACATCTCACATCCCCTGACACCCTACTTGAGATTCGGGGGGTTAAATGTGCATCAAGTCAAACTTCGCTCTTTGTTTATGGTCCCATGGGTTTTGATAAATACATAGGATCATGTATCCACAACCACAGTACCATATACAACGGTTTCATCACCCAAAAATTCCCATGTGCAACCCCTTTCTTAACTCCTGGCAACTACTAATGTTTTAAAAGGTCATATCCTCTCAGCTCTATATGTTAGATTATCTAAATCTGAAAGAATCTTTTTTGAGGTGCAAAAAATGTTTCTTTACCTTTAAACACAAATGAAACATAACAAGAAAAGCTTTGTTATTCTGATGACTTTTATTCCCTTTCCAGAGTACCTACTCAACTCTACCAAGTTGAGTTCTGTTTGTTTCCAAACCACTCTATGCTTATGTTATTACATAATTACATAATCTATTATATGAACCTTTGAAATCAAGTGTAAAAAAGGGAGACTATTCGTTGAGTGCTTTGGAAAGACTAAAAAGTGAATTGCTCAAAATGGACAAAGCAAAAATCTGCTATTGAGTTCAGTATGCACAAGGAAATTACCAAAGATCAGGGGGGAAATGATAAAAATCTAGATGTCTTCTGTGTTCAGATGGGTTTATGAGTGTGTTTAAGTTCTCACTCCATTTTAAAGAACTGCAATTTGAAATGGTGCCCGACAGGCAGAATTTACAAAAGCCACAGGACTCCGAGCATCAATACTCAAAGAAAACAGCACTGAAAACAACATAGTCAAAAGACTCACATTACCTCGTTTCAAGACTGAGTGGAAAGCTACAGTCATCAAGAGAGGGCAGCACCGAGACATAAACAAGTCGACGGAACAGAATAGAATCCAGAAACAGACACATGCGCATTTGGTCAACTGATTTTTGACAAAATTACCCAGGCAGTTAAATGGGGAAAGGCCATCCTTCTCAACAGCTGGTGCTACACAACTGCATAATCACATGAAAAACTAAACCTCAAACCATATAAAAAATAACTCAACATGGATCATAGTCTTCAATGTGAAAGCTAAAAGTACAAAACTTGTAGAAGGAAAGACAGGAAAATCTTAGAGGCTTCAGATATTACAAAGATTTCTTAAATACAGCACCAAGGCATAAACTATTAAAAATATCAATACATTGGGCTTCCTCAAAACCTAAATTAGTTCCCTTTCAAAAATATAATTTTGAACATAAAAAGACAACCCACAGATTGGAAAAAATATTTGATATTTGTTGAAAGATTTTTAGCTAGATAATATAAAGAACTCTTACAACTCAAGATGAGACAAACAGCCACATTTTAAAAATGGGCAAGTTTTGCCCTGGCCGGGTAGCTCAGTTGGTTGGAATGTTGTCCCGAAATGCCAAGGTTGTGGGTTCAATCTCCGGTCAGGACACATACAGGAATCAACCAATGAATGCACAGATGGGTAGAACAACAGATCGTGCTCTCTCTCTGTCTCTCTCTCTCACACACACACACCCCTAAAATTAGAGTAAAAAAATCTTTTTTAATGGGCAAGTTTTTGGAAAACTTCACCAAACTTTGTGACACATCCAAAGAAAACATACAGACAACAAATAAATTTTAAAGTGTTCTACATCATTAGTCATTAGGATAATGTAGATTAAAAACCACAAGGAGACACTACTATACACACATATGAATGGCTAAAATTAAAAAGATTGACCATACCAAATATTTGTTGAGGATGTATAAAGAAATGGAAGCATTCTACACTTCTGGTAGGAATGCAAAACGTTATGATCAATTTGGAAAATAAAATTGGTTTGGCAGATTCTTAAAAAGTTAGACATATACCTACTCTATGACCCAGCCATTCCACTGCCGGGTATTCACCCAAGAGAAATTAATTATACGTCTATACAAAGACCTATACACAAAATGTTCATAGCAGTTAATTTCTAAAAGGCAATAACTGGAAACAACACAAATATCCAACCACAGATGAATAGATAAACAAATTGTAGGGTAATATCATCAAGATGGCAACATAAGTTATTAAAAATCTCAGTCTGCTTCAAAAGATGACTAACAACTATCCACAGACAAGGTAAATCCAAGAAGCTGGGGGTGGTGAGGCTGCAAGCTCACTCCTGGACCACATTGGAAAGGTACGAGGAGCTGTTGCACTCTGACCACATCACCCCTCCCCCAGGCCAACATAGCATCACTGGGAGGGGACACTGAGCCTACATTTCTCCAGTGGAAAACAGAGCCCAAAGTGGACATCAAGTTTCCCCAATATTTCAAGACACTTGCAGGGAGGCCAATGCAGGTCTCGCTTCCTGGAAATCACCAGGGAAATTTTTGGAGCTGGACCACTGGGAATCGGATAAAGATGCAGCAGAGGGGCAGGCCTTACAGCAAACAGATCCCAGATCTTGGCAGATCCCATGTTCTAGCCTGCAGTGGCACCCCAAGGAAAGATCCCAGCCAGCAGATTTGCCCATTTACCGATCTGAACCAGTCGCCCTGTCTGAACAGGGAGCTTAGTTGACAGTTCTGCCTGATTTGAAGCCCAGGTCAACAGTGCTGGCTGTGAAGCCCATTTTACCACCCCACCCAAGCAGAAAAACAAATTCACAGCCTGCCAACTGCTGAGCACAGCCTCAGGTTCCACCATCCAAGAAGCCTGATCAGAGAACCCAGGCAGCTGTGGATGGAGCCCAGCCTCCAACACCAGTAAGAACCAATGACATTTTTTTTAAGACCTTGAGCACCCACTGTTTCAACAGCATCCGACAGTGTCACCTGTGTTCTTGGAGGGATCATAGCTGCTTTTCTCTACCCAGAGAATTACAGGGACTATCTTGAAAGTAATTAAATCCATACCAAATAAAACTAAATGAGTATTCCTTCCATTTCATATCCATCTGCTCAAGGCGAGGACTGTTTTATTGCAAATTCACTTACATAACAATAATACTCAGAACTTTCGTTGGTGGACTTCTGTTTGCAGTTTGTTCTGAATTATAATTACCCATGAATTGACAAGCACAATGAATAACAATCATTACTACTAATTATAATAAACCAATAACCACTAAAACAAATGTACAAACTTTTTATTTAGAACTAGAGACTCAAATACAAATTACAATATAAAATATGAAACCTTCATAAAATAGACCATAACCACTTGAAATCATCTATTTCTACAACAAAATTAAAAAAAAAAACCCTAAAAGAACCCCAAATCAAATTATTTTTAAATGCTTGTTGTCAACATTAAAATTACCATAAAACACTCAAAGAAATTTAATTAGAAAATGAACACAGCTACTGCAGAGGGACTCCTGCTAGCTATTCACTAAAATCAATTACGGAATTAAAACAGTCTGAGTTCCATTCATTCACAAATAAAGAGCACCTCATTTTGAAAAGACAATTATTTGTTTCTCTCCAGGCTGTTAAGGACTACTTTGTTTAAATGAGTTTCAATTTTAATTTGGCACAATAGATCTGATCAGTAAAAGCAGTATCACTAAAAATGTTTACAATGTTCCTTACAAACACTTTCTGCTTTACTTCACGAAAGGGGTCATATATTTAAAAGTTAAAACATTACAATAGAATAGATATCCCTTACTAAGGTGCATGGCAAAATAAACATATACATAAGAAAATAAAGTCTCTTTTTTTTTCACTTATGAACGGAAAATTGATCAGACTCATTTTATATCTTCCCTTTTTACTAGGTCTTAATTCTCCAGGGGCAAAAAATTTTTTTTAAATTATTGCTATAAATCCAATTCTAAGAGTTTGCACCAAAAAGGTACCAAGGGAGATAGTATAATTTCTTAAGGCCATATTGTTTTTAAAGATGTTTACCAAAAGTGGAACTAGACTTGTCTTAGGTAGATAACCAAAAAATACAGTATTATAATGTGTTTGTATATTTAAAATAATGCAAAACAACAGAAAAATCCACTGAAGAATGGAATCCACATCATTCAAGAATATAACTATTTGTATATACACAAATACCTGTGAGGTTTTCCTAAAACATGCACATTCTGAGTCTTTTATAATTAAACTTATAAAACCGAACTATGTTTTTATGTATCAAGTGTCATAATTAGAGATTTCTGCACAGCAGGAGAGTTAAATCTTTAACATCTACTGTTCCTTGAAACTGAAGATGAAATATAATCAAACTCAGCATTTCACTACAGAACTTTATAGAGCTTAGTAACCTGTTATACTTGTCGTCCAATAAATGGACTCCAAAATGCAGTTATTACACGTTTTGTTTCTACTATTGCTCTATAAAAACCATTTCGATCAAATCACATTTCTTAGAGAAAATTCACTCAGGGTTCTGAACGAATTAATTGTTTGTTACAAGCAACTTTGCCTGGAGGGGTAGAGTTGTAGCTCTCAAAAATTCTTGTTCTCTTTCAAAGAGAATGGAAAATATGTGAGATGTTTTTACTGACTCGTTAAATGTAAAGATTAATAGAAAGTGTACAACAAACTTTTGAAACACAATACATTTTAAGTTTCAGTTTATTTACTACTAACTAGTTGTTACATTGGACATGTTATTTAACCTCTCTGGGACTTACTTTCCTCTTTAGGACATATACATTAGAATGAATAACCTCTAAGTTTTCTTCCAATTCTCACATTGTATGATTCTCTGCTTCTGCAGAAATATCCACTTAATACACTGAATTTTCAGTGAATCAAAAGAACTAACAGGAACTAAAACGGCACAGCTGAACTACATCTGTCCTCTAAGGAAAAACACAGGCTGTGTTAAAGCTCAACTTACCAAACTTCACTAGACCTATTTCTTCTTTAGCTAGACCAGTGACTAACCCATAGGTAAAAACCAAGTATCTTAGTTACATAAATTATTTTAAATTACATTGTAAACCTATTAAAATATATTAAATCTATGCCATAGTTTTCCTGCATTCTAATTTACATTATTTGCATTTTATCTACATTCAAGATAATCTGTAAAGTAAAGGGAGGGGGCCACTTAACATTCTTGTACTTCAAAACACTAGTAAAGTTAAATAGAACAAAGAGCAGAATATTAGTCATTATCATATTCCGTCAATTTTAAAATAAAAGTATGCTGAATACTATTTATACACTAGAAAAACAAGGCAAAGGTAAAAAAAGGAAATCTTACTGACAAATGCTCACATTCAAATAAATTTAGTATTTTTTTTAAATCCTCACCCAAGATTATACACTTATTGATTTGAGAGCAGGGCGGGAGGTGGGGGGGACACGGGACGGGGGAATGGGACAGGGGACGGGGGAGGGGCAGGACAAAGAAACATGGGTCAGCTGCCTGCCGTACAAGCCCCGACCATGGATGGAACCTGCATCCTTTTGGTGTAGGGGACCACAGTGCAACCAGCTGGGCCAACGGGCCAGGGCTGAATTTAGTTGTTTTGCTATTTCTTGAAAAAAGAGAAGAGAGAAAAGATGTCAGCAGAAACCTACTTGGATAGCACTGAACCAGGACATTTGAGAGGCTTTAATGAGGAGTTAATGTACCAGCAGCACTTTTGGTATTAGTGCAATGCAAGCTGACTTTTCTCTGTCTAACAATGGGCAGCAAATGAGGCACTTAACTACAACACAGAAAAATAGGGTATATTTAAGAAGAAATTAAAAAAATTCAGAAAAGATAATTAGAATTATTCAAAAAGCAAAAAATTCTACTTCTATTTAACATGCTTTCAGTATTACACAAGCTTCACTAAGAAAAATATTTTTGAAGACTGCTGTTCAGTTTATGAGACAGAAAATACTTCCTTTCCAAGAGATTTTGAATTTCCAAGGATGAAATTCAAGTCTTCTTAACCTGAGTGCTACATATTTTTAAACTGAGAAAATACATCTTACCCACACTGGAGAAATGTTTCTGACTATCGACAAAGTGTTACATGTGATCCCTGACCTTATTCTGGAAGATCGGAAGTTTTTATTCTGTACAACTTCAAAGAAGGGGACCTAGTGACCGTGACAGAATAACAAATGGTGTTTAGCACCTAAATTTAGAGAATACGTAAGTATTGCCATAGTTTTAAATAGTTGTATATTCACAGATGGGGAAAAGTTAGATATATATTGTTCAGTGATACTAGAACATTCTCAAGGATTAAAATGTCAAGCTTCCAAAATTATTTGCACATACATCTGCATTTAATATTCAAACACAGTATTATCATTTCTCTCTGGAGTTACAGATACAGATTCTTGTTAACAGGTAAAGATAAGTGAGGTTTATTTTTTCTTTATCACCATTAAACTGTCTTTCAAATGTGGCACTTTTTTCAGAGATTTAGATAAAAAATTCTCCTTTTAAAAAAGGTCATCATATTCTACCACTAGTATTGTTCTAAATGTTCTTCATTATGAGACTGAGGTCAAAAGTGAAGTAAATGACCATGGACCTTCACAAATATAAAGCAGGAATGCAAGATGAACGCACATTAATTTCTGGCAATATATATTGGCACACAAATGCGTATCCGTGAGGCAAAAAAGAAAATGAAAATATAACGTTTGCCACGACATTATTCCAAAGGAATGGCGCCTAGTGTTTGCTTTCTTATCTGAAATATTCTTATGTTGCCTCTTTAAATAAGCTTGATTTTAATCCTGGATGGCATCACTTGGCTTCATATGTTAAGACTGATACATGGCAAAGTTTTCCATGAAACAACGTAATCATCCCCACGGAAAAATCCTATAATCTTACCTTCTCTCCCTATTTGCTTATAAGAAGGCTTTCCTTGACTCATGAGGGAGGAAAAAAGGCTTAAAAACACAAGTTCTTCCTCCAAGAAGGCTGGCAAGTTTCAATAGTTCACAGTCCTCATGTGTTACATATATTTTCCCTTTCACAAACTGCATTCTTCACACTCAATTTCCTTACACAGAGGAGTCAATTTCTCTTATTCATATCTTCAGGGTAATTTTTTCTATCTCTTAACATATTGTAGTTTACTTTTTAAAGGAAATGAATGCATAAAAAAGCAGGAACACTGATGGTGAAATTCAGGTAAGAAATAAAGTGCTTATGGCTTCCAACATAAATAGTTTGATACATTACAGCTCAGTAAAAAAGTTAACCAATCAAAATGAAGATTGACCTCAGAATCTAGAATATGGAAAATACGGGACAAGAACACCGTTCTATATAAATAGTAACAAAGTTGGGGGGAATATTCCCATTACCCTTTGAAAAAAAAGAAAAGGCAACTGAACATATTCTTAAGTGGATTTTGGCTTCTGAAGCAATCAGACATGCTACACAGTAATACCAACATGCAATACCTGAAATGTAGAATCACATTCTGACTGCTGCCCTTGAACTTCTGTATTCCATTTACAATCCTCTGGTGCCTGGCTGGTTTCATCTTGCAAAGTGGGAGACAGGCCATGACCATCAGAGGCAGAAGCACTGTCAGACGGGGCACCTTGCTCCTCAGGGCAGTGAGCTATGGGAAGCGTACTATCTCCTGCCCCTTCAGCAACATCTGTCCTCTCATCTGCATCTTCTAGCTCTTGAACTGAAGTTAAATACTGTTCAAGCAGATTATTATCCAGCTCATTGTTGGAGCTCTCCTGACTCTGCTCACCATGTTCCTCGCTAACACCCACTACATCCGACTCTGTGCAGTATTTGACTGTGTCAATGGAGTTCCCCATT
Organism: Macrotus californicus; assembly: GCA_007922815.1. Lineage (NCBI taxonomy): Eukaryota > Metazoa > Chordata > Mammalia > Chiroptera > Phyllostomidae > Macrotus > Macrotus californicus. The sequence continues at coordinate 37,951 of VMDR010000663.1, read as the reverse complement.
AGAGAACTAACACTGCTTTCTGAGGAACCTTTTTCAAAATCCAAAGAGTCATCATGCAAACAGTGAACTTGTTCTATGAGGGAGGAATGAAAACCAGAGTCTGGAAGTTCTGGTGAGGATTTCTCCTGGGGAGCTTCATCAGGGACAGTGAACCCGTGAGAACTTCGATCAGAAGACGGCCCCGGGGTTTGGGTGAATAACGGAGGCTCAGACGGCATGGCAGTACTTGATACAGGAGGAACGCCGGTATGCCAGGAACTCAGACACTGGTCTACAGCCTGCTGCCAAACCTGTAGAGACCTAACCTATAAACCAAAGGATGTAGTTTTTATTATAAAATAAAAATCATGCCTGTTTTACAATTGGCCTTTGAGCTTTTTCCCCAACACACATGAAGTTGGTAAATGGCAGATGGCAAACCTGCAGTTAGAAATGGCCTGACTTCCCTCACGGTTTCCACAGCACTTTCAGCCCAAACCTTGGCCATAAAAAGCCCTCGTCAGGGGAGCAGGGATGGGCCAAAGCAGTTCTCTTGCTTCCACTGGGAAAACTATCAGAAGTACATACAACAGCACATGTCTAGCTGACTAAGGGGCCAATAACGTACTCATTATACACTGAGGTCCCTATTACAAGACAGGTTAGAGTCGATTATTAAAAGCAGATTCTTTAATATAAGTAGAGTCTCATTTTAGATATCCATTTGAGATAAGTGTCTGAATAACATCTAACAATATATTCAACTCTAAAATACCTAAAAGTACCCTGAGTTCTTGGTAATAGGACCTTTACATTTTTAAAGTACAATGAAGATCTCAAAATTTTATTGTAACCTCTGCAACAAAATAGCAATGTATAGAATTTTTTCTTTTCCCTTTGACTACCCTTCAAGGTAACCACTGACAGCAGCTTGACATGTGTTCTTCCAGGCCTTTTACTCTGTATTTTCAAATACAAAGGGAGTTTTACAATCAAGTAGAGCACTAAGTTCTGCAATTCGCTGTTTTTCACTGATGGTGTTATTTTGGAGGTCTTTCCAGGTGAGACCATACTATTCTCTTCTTTTTAACTGTTCCACAGCATTCCACCATACTGTTATTTCTAATAATTTATTTAAGCACTCCCCTACTAGTCATTATAAAACCTTACAAAGGTTTTTTGAATTTTATAGTTGCAAGAAATTCTTTTTTAAAAATATTTCCAAGGAATTATCAAAAAATATTTGATGAGATACAATCACAGTAGAACCCGACTGTCTGAACTGTCTCTACAGTGTGAAACTCATCTCCCAAGCAGTCACGCATGCTTTTTAGGACATGCACGATGTAACCCTCATACACCATGTCTGGCACCTTTCCTTCAAATATTCCCCAAAGATAAACAAGACGGATAGTTACAATAAAACTTTAAATTGGGGGTTTTATATGTATGTATTGGAAACATTGTAACAACATTCTTCAATTTAGTCACTCTCCTTCATCTTTTTAATTCTTTACCTTTCTGGTCAAAATTGTAAAATTACTTCTTTTCAGATTAAATAAAATATAACAAAGTTCACTGTATTAGTTTCCAAGTTACTGGCAAAGGGTACAAATTACATCCTTGACCTTGGGAGAGGGTGCTCAGTATGCCTAACTATGATTATCTCAATATATCTAAAATTTTTCTTTGTTCACACATTAGGTAGATAAGTGGGAAGGGGGTGTACCTGGTTCCAAAGGAATCTGACAGCCTCTTCTTGTACAAAATTTTTAATACGTTCTTCATCTCTTTCTTTTCTTAATCTATAATAATTCAAAATCCATTATTGACACAAGGAAGGATGCTATGACTTGCACTTCTTATGACAACTAATGAATGCATGCATTGTAGAGAGATTAAAAAACAAACCACAGCCCTGGCTGGTGTGGCTCAGTGGACTGAGCGCTGGCCTGAGAAGCAAAGGGTCGCTGGTCCGATTCCCAGTCAGGGCACATGCCTGGGTTACGGGCCAGGTCCCCGGTGAGGGGCACATGAGAAGCAACCACACATTGATGTTTCTTTCCCTTTCTTTCTCCCTCCTTTTCCCTCTGACTAAAATTAAATTTAAAAAAATAACAGTCCTCTCCACTTTTAAAATATCTTAGCTGAAACCAGTTTTAAACCACAACTCAACAAAGCCAAATGAGATAAGAAAGAAATTCAGATTATACTGGTTGCACAAAGCACTGCCAGTGATGAAAAATAAAACATTAAATGGCTCCTTAGCTGATCTCAATTTCCCAGCCAAACAAATCAAAGGGGCAGCAGTTGCAGAAAGGAGTTAAGGATTAGGGTCACAGTGAGAAACACTTGCCAAGAGACTAGCGGGACAATCTCATCAAACTTCACTACCTGTTTGCCCCAGTTCCTGACAAACTTTTTGTTATGTCATCAATAGACAACCCCCCCCACCCCTCATCCTATCACTTCCCCTCATTTATTCGTCTTACTCTGGGCTCCCTCCCCACACTTACACCTATCACAGACCTAGGCTCCTCTGGTTGTCTGTCCCCTCCCAGACTGTCACCACCACCTTGTTCTGAACCTTTGATTCAATTCTCCAGTCTCTAGGACCCCAAGCCCTTCTCCGGTGCCATCTGAGACGCCTGAAATGTAATCAGCAAACTCCCTTCTAGAGGGTAGAGCAAAAGGAAGTTTAAGGAGGTTTAGAGTTGTTCATATGGAAATACAATAATTAATAAATAACACAAGAATAAACTCTGCCGTATGTATGTACTCACAACGGTAAACCTCCTTTTGCCCCGCCCTGTATAGTCAAGCTCTCACGGGAGCTTTTCCTTAAACAAGTCAGACACACTTCTGAGGGCACTACGGCCCGTCCAGTGGAAGCTATCTTTTGCAATCATCCACTAGGGTCAGAAGATTGCTTCTCACTGCTGTGTAGAAACTATTCTTTACCTTCCTCTTTGCACAACTAAATCTCCCCAAACTCTCTTCAAAAATGTACTGACTTCCCGTTATCCGCCCCATTCACTGAAGAGTCAGCACCAGCCTTTCTTGCCGCCCCTGTCCTGTCCTCATTTCTGGAGATTCAACGTTCCCATGGGTGCTCTCTAAGAATAATTCACCCCTGTCACTCAGTCTCATTGTCTCACTCTAGACCCAGTCATTTATTATGACTAGACCATCTTCAAAAATTTTTCAAGCACCCACACAAACGTCTCCCTGCTATCTTCCCAGTTCGCCTGCTCTAGCACCCCACTGCAACAATCCAGACCTCTGACCTAATGACCCCTTCCCCGTCTTGTCTTTGACCTCATTTAACTTCCAAGACCCATCATTATAATCACCCCTCCACATATCTTCGACTCCCCTGCCCTTCCCTCTCTCCCTTACCATACACATCTGGAAAAAAGGATTCCTGGCTGAACCACATTATCGACCCCGAATCAAAAAAGAACAGCTGAGAATTGCTGATGAAAATCATATGACCTCGCCTATTGTTTTGCACTTTAAGTTTTCCTCACACTGCCCAGCAATCCTCCTACACTCCCCTTATAAGTTCACTTTTAAAACGAGTACCTCACATCTCACATCTCTCTCCTTAAACCTCCCACACCCTCACCCCTTCATTTTGGATGTTGGCCAAATCTCCGTATTATTGAAAAAGGAGAGGCGTCCATCACAGAACGCCCCCACCCCCAGCATCAAACCTATCGGAGTACCTGCTCCTGCTCCGACCTCAGGCCACTCCCTCTACTTGTGCGCTGGATCCCTCCCCTCCCACCTGCTCGGGAACTTCAGCCCTGCACTTCTTCCTTTCCTCTGCGCCATCACTTTTCCCCTCCTTACTGCATCATTTCTATCTACACATAAACATGCTCTTTATCTCCCACCCTTAGAACAGAATTTCCCCCAACTCCAGATTCTCCTCCAGCTCTTCTCTTCCTCCAGCAACATGTCCCAGGATAGCTGCTACACTCACTCTTCACATCTCACTCACTATTCAACCTGTTCCTAACTGCCTTCATCCCACGACGAGTCTGAAGCTGCTCTTATGAACTTCACTGGGCAGGAAGGGGTAACTCGTTAGGACCCCTGTGTTCAACCCATTCTAAAGATAGAAATGGCCTTCACTGGCTCCTGGGAGATAACCTGTAAGCCTCTGGAATGTCCTGCCTGGTAAGAATATCTGTATGTATGGGGCCTTGGGATAAACCAGATCGTTTATGCTTTCTGGTGAACACCTATTTTGTGACTGACCCCCAGTAAGAACCCTGGACATCAAGGTTTGGGTCAACTTCCCTGACTGGCAACACTTCACAGGTTGCCATGCTTTGTTGCTGGGAGAATCAGACCCTCTGTGTACAACTCCACCAGGAAAGGACGACCAGAAGCTGTGCCTGGTCCCTCTTAGACTCTGCCCCATCCACCTTCCTTCCATGCTGAATTTAATGTGCATCCTTGCATTACACTAATGCATAGTCATGAACAGAAAAGCTTTCCTGAGTCCTTTTAGCAAATCTTCAAACCTGAGGATAGACCTGGGGGCCCCCAAAAGAGCCACCAATAATCCCCAGCTTTTCAATCTAATGTATATATCTCAGTCCTCCCTACAGCACCTCCCTTCTCTAGCAAAGCACTTCCCTGCTGGGGCTGGGACACACACTCCTAGTTTTCTTACACTCCAGCTCTCCCTTCTCAGTCTCTAGTTCTGTCTTCTCCCCTGCTTGGCAGTGAGGGAAACATGTGAGCCACGAAGTCAAGGCATAATTCATACTGTTGCCCCAGAATTTTAGCCCTTTTAAATCCCTGCTTTTTTCTTTAATTCTGAGGTCACCTAATTGGTTCTAAGTAGGCTTTCTCATTTTCTACTTACTCAGTTTTTCTACATTTTCTGTTCTTTTCTGGATTTGGGTTTACAGATGTGTATAAGGCATGTATTCATTCAACATTTATTGCTATACTGCATCTCTGTACCAACTGCTGTGCTAGACATGGAGATGCATATGATCATCTCTGCCCTCAAAATGCTTTCAGTCTACTGTGGGAGACAAGTAAACCAAGGGTGGCAACATGGTATGAAACACGCCCTGACCACAACAGCAATAGTTCAGTGTTCTGAATCAACTCTAAGAGTCTGATGCCCTCAGACCAACAAAGCTGCACCTGAACAGGACTTTTGACCCACCTCCTCATTTCATCAGTGAGGCAGACTATGTGCTCCTGCATTCTACGTAGCCGGATTTCATAACGCACGTCTTTAACTTGAGGGTTGTAGTTCCTGGCATAAAAGCCCCGCCAACAGGCCTGCAGGGTAGTGGCTGCTTCATTCAGTTTCTGAAGGGCAACTTTACCTTGTCCCAAAGCAACAGATTTCTGGGTTAAAGCCCTACAGGGAAGTTCCTCTGAAGCAGCTTCAGGCACCATTTCTTCACTGTCTGGCTGTGCACGAAAGACACCGTGTCCAACTAAGTCAGAAAAAGATGTAAGACAGTGGGTATCCCCTTTCAAGATGGCACTGGTTCCTGCTGGCTCAGGACAAGGGAACAGCCCACCCTTCTCATTCACCTCTGCACTGACTGCGCTTTTCGTCATTGGAACGGCATTCCCATTTGCAGCCCAAAAAGTTTTTTCTTCTTCTTTATCCAAGTCCTGGTCTTCCGGCTCTCTCACCGAATCATCTGCACCACCATCACCTGCTAGGCCTTGAAGCGACAGCTCAACTGTAGGTGATACTGGAGAGAGTCCGGATGCAACTGGCATAAAAGTAGACTCCGAAGAGAGAAGACTGCAGTTCAGCTTGTCCTCGTCCGTCTGTATGTCCTCCAGGTGCAGGTCATTTCGGGAGTATCTTGTGGTGTGTACAGAGGCTGGAAAGTTACTCCTAACGGCATATAACTGATCATCGTTACTGCTTATCCCAACCCAAGAATTGATTTGGATGACAGGGTCTAGAAGAATCAACAGAGTATCATTTAAATCACTAAATATCTAAAGAGGATTTTTTAAAAAAATTTCAGCTCTACAGGTGTAATTGGTATACAAAATTGTAACACATTGGAAGTACACATTGTGGCGGATTGGTATATACACATTGTGAAAAGGTTCCAGTCATCTGGTTAATTAACACACGCTCCACCTCGCATATTTATTTTTGTTTTTTGGTGAATCAAGACATATGTTCAGTTACATCTTTTTAATAACACCTAGTCCCTGAAATAGAGTAAAATGCAATAAAATGCCTTCACTGATTCCTCCAATAAGTCTACAACATCAAACCAAATATTTTTAAGAAAATAAATTTTGAATAATCATAAGAATAATCAAAGTCCTGAATCAATTTAGCAACAAAAAGCACTGCTCTGAATTTTTAAAAATTAGTAAGAAAATAGTTTAATACATACATATACATATATATAATAAGACCCAAGTGAGCACTTAATTAAAAAACTAATAAAAATTATGAAAGTACACACTTTTCCTGTTTTATGATGACCAACAAATCACGCAGCTTGGAGAAAACAGATCAATTAATTTCTTACCGCTTTCCTGGACTATCTGGCAATCTTGAACGGGACTTGAATGCTCCGGCACCCTTGTTTCACCGGGAGGAAGACAAGACAACTCCTCATTTTGGCTTTGGTTCATCAACTGCCGCTGGTGAAACCTACAAATCAGTAACACCTGATGTGACTGAACACACACAGTCTTTCCGTCCGAGGTAACACTGTCAGACAGGCAGAAGTCTGCCATTCTTCAAAGCAGGTACCTCTGATCACTAAATTGCAAAGTCTCACTCGAAAGCACTGGGTAGAAAGGGTTAAAGAGCTTATCTTTAAATCACATAGACAGACACCCTCATACTTTCACAAACATTTAAGGCAGGATCTCTGATTCAAAAAAAGTAGTCTCTACATGTTCTAGCTGTACTTCTTAATGTTAGTACTTAAAAACCCATTTGGAACACCTACATTGTGAGGAGAGATCCATTTTTTCAAAAGTTCCATTCTCCCCCACTGCTTGGCCCGCCCTGGGCATGACTGTCGTGCAGCTGCTGTGTGCGGAGCTGCCGGCTGCTGCAGTGACGGGGCCCAATGCCCAGAAATGTGGGCCGCAGCACCTGCTCCAGCCCTACCGACCCTGCAGAAGAGACTCAGAGGCGCTTTCACTTACAAACTCCGCAGCTGCTAGAAATAAGTGGGCTTACCTCTGCTTGCTCAGAATCTTCTCGAGCTTGGCATCCTCCGCAGTTTGAAGACCTAGTGTAGAAGTGAGAGGACAGACCGTGGCTAGATACTGGACGAGCTGGATGTGCTGGCCGGGCCGATAGGCTCTCCCCTTGCCTTGACTATAGAGCCACTCAGCTTTCAGACTGGAGTTGGGGGACATAAAGAGAAGATGACAGCAGGCAGGCCAGATGCACTTTTAAGCAACAATGATCTCCCTTCTTAATTTACCTTTATAGCATCACTGGACATTTTTCGTAAGTAAAACTCACTCAAGTCCAAAAAGCTCCATTCCTCTGATTCACTCCCCTTACTCTTAACATGATTGAAAACTTTTTTTTTTCTTGCTTACAGGCACTTCCAGAAAGTTACACTAATAGCTCCAAGTACTTTAAAACTATTTTCAAAGAAGCAGTAAGTATTCCCTCCACCGTCAAATTCAAGTACCTCAGCACCTCACAGGTGAAATTAAAGAAATGGTTTACTAGTATAACAGAAATAACAGCTATTAAGAGAGGAATTGAAGCCAATCTGCTCTTTCTCCTAAAAAAAGTAATAGTATTGAATAAAATATCTGATATTTGCTTTTAAAATACTCCAACAAAAAAAGTGGGGAACAGATCAAACAAGATGGGCAAAATATTGGTAACTCTGGAAGCTGCATGGTGAACATTCAGGTGTTCAGATGTAACTCTCTCTATTTCTGTATATTTCGAGTACCCTTTCAAAAAAGAAACATCATCTCCAAAGTTCTGCTTCTTAACTAAGTTCTGATTTCTAACTAAGCAACAGAGATGCACTTTGGTCCTGTAAATAGTAAACAGATTGAAACAAATTCAGAAAGAATTCCAAACACTCAGGTGCTATACAAAGGTGCTGATCTTCCCACAGGTGCCCTCCTGAGGATGCACCAGACAAAGCACCACAGCAGCAGGTGACTGCTCAAGGGACTCCTTTCCATCATAAACACACGTCAGACCTGGCTACCAGAAGTCATCGAAGAACCTGGGATACTTTTCATAAGGGAGAACAATTTTAACCTGGATGTTTTTAGCAAATAACAGTAAGGCTGGATAGATACAAAAACTTCTCATTCCTTCCTATCCCCAGGACAATACCCAGGGTCGACCAGGAGAACGTTTCGAACACTGTTCAAGGCCACCCGTCCGTTTTTAAGACAACCACTCTCCCCTAGAACAACTCCTGCCCTCTGAATGGAACACCTCCAGAGACGTTCTAAAACCTGCGAGCACAGTGTGGACTACAGAGCTGTCTCACGCATCCACTGCAACAGCATCTTTCTTGCTACCGTGGCATCAGTAGCAATCTAGGTTCCTTAGTTTGAACCTAGTTTGAATATACCTTTGTTCGTTCTTCCATGGGCTGACATTTTGGTAGTTTCCCAAATGTCAGGAATACCTCCCAATGTTTGGAGCTAGTATGAATCAGGCTGCTATGAACATGCTTGTACGTGTCTTTTGGTAGATATAAGCACCTATCCTTTAGGGTATAAACCAGAAGTCAAACGCTGGGCCATGTATTTGGCCCAGGGAATGTATTTGTATGCTTAGCTTCTGTAAATACTGCCAGTTTCTCAAAATGATTGCACCATTTACACTTCTAGAACAGTGTATGAGACCTTCAACTGCCCCACATACTCACCAGCACTTAGTATTTTCCATCCTTTTAATATTAGCTACTCTGGTGAGAGCTGATTGGTTTAAAGGCTCTATAATAACCAAGAAAAATAATAATCTTTCTGGTTTATCAAGAAGTCAATACAGCTCTGGCTGGTGTGGCTCAGTGGATTGAGTGTCGGCCTATAAATCAAAGGGTCACCGGTTTGATTCCCGGTTGGGGCACATGTCTGGGTTGCAGGCCAGGTCCCCCGTGTGGGGGCGTGTGAGAGGCAACCACACATTGAGGTTTCTCTCCCTCTCTTTCTCCCTCTCTTCCCTCTCTCTAAAAATAAATAAAACATTTAAAAAAGCCAATTCAGCGGTTCTCTAGCAGAGGAGGAGGTTCTATGATGGGAGTGGGGCCATGGAGATCTCTGGAGCACTGGTTATGTTCTGTTCTTGTTTTCAGTGATTATATGGGTATCTGTAAACACTATTTTTTAACTATACCTGAATTACGTGACACTTTGCAATTTTTTTTAAACTGGAGGGAAAAGAATCCATCTGAGAAAGGGTTGTTACTGTGCCATCCTCCACCTGCCCCTCCCTCGCAGACTTCTTCAGTGCAGGATGCCCACAGAGAGGGAGGCGACCCCAAGGGACAGCCCGCTGTGCCCCACCTCCTGAAATCTCTGACAGGCCAAAGAAATACAAATCTCCTGAAAGTCACTTGGATTAAAACCATTTCAACAGGGTCAAAACATAGCCTTTGTATTATTATCCGTCTACTCAAAAAATATTTGTTTTTTAACATTTGCTTTAGTTTCTTCAAAATACTTTAATCTGTAGTCCTTATCCTTAAGTATTAATGACAATTATTACTTATTAAGGACCACTGTATGACCAGTATTATGCTATATACATCCTTCATGCTCACAGCATCCTTCAAAGTGAGGTAGTGTTTCCCACATTTTACAGATGAGACTAAGGCTCGGAGAAGCCAAGAAACCTGCCCAGGCCACAGAGCTAACTGGTGGCAGGGAAAGGTGTGACGCCTTTTCCTATCTCTCCTGACCACGTCCAACCTCTCATCCCAGGTCTCTACACCAGACCCTCCTGTCTGCCCATCTCTCCAGGCTGCCCCCCACAGGTAAAGGTGCCGCAGTCCTATTCCCACAGGAAAACGCAGCCACGGACTCCTTTCACTTAAAGAAAGATCTGGAGAAGGCAATCCAGGTGAACCCGGCTTTGGAACTGTACAGTTTGAAACAAAATAAGGTTCCTGCGTACGCAACACTTACTGCAGGAAAAAGGAAAAGCCACACTGTATGGTAGGCAGACCGGACTTGACAGATGTCTCTCCCCCTATACTGGCACCACTGCTATGTAGCTCCCGGCTGCCATTCCTCAAATGCCCCATGCCCCATTCAGCAACCAGACGAAAGAGTAGGGAGAAGGAAAAGGAAAACCCTGTCTGTGACCTGCCACTCATCCTCTCATCAGGAAACCCCTCAAGGGACTGCTGGCATCTCCAGCACAGAAGAGCAAAGGCAGTGAGGAAGAATGTATGTGGAGTCCATGAACGCTTGTGCATACGCACTGAGAGGCGGAAGTGAGATCAGGCACAGTGATGAGAATAAACTCACCTCAACTTTCACAGTCCCCTCTAACTCCACCCCTTTTGTCTGCATCCTCGTTCCTTACCTCCCCTAAAGCTCCACTGATCGTGTGCCAACCTCCAGATGACCCCATCAGGCAGGGGTCCCAACTCCAAGCCACAGAAACCATCAATGATCTAGAGGTGGGGAAATCCTCCTTTCTGCTGTTCCAGAGGTAGGAAAAGGGATGGACCAATCAGCATGTCTGTACCAGTTCCAAATTGGAACTCTGCATGCATTTTCCCACAGAGCCACTGTTATAAAGGGTAATCGGGTCCGAAGGTATGAGCAATACTGCCCTTACATATCTGGTGAATTACAAGCTATTGCAGAACTGATCTGAGACCCTGTTTATACAGCATCCGCTACATGGTTTCTATGTAGAAGTGCTCCAAGCTCCAAACCACCAGTTAACATTAGAATTTTTAGAAATCAAATTGTTGTACATTGGGCACTAAGGTAACTCATTAGCCTCACCCAACATCTGGAACTGATATTTATTTCTTAACCTTTTTTAGAAAGGATAGAAAATCCTAAATGAGTAGCACATAGTCTGCTATATGATCTCATCAATGGACTTCATTATAAATGCACATTTAATAAATACTCAGTTTACTAATCTGTAGAAAGCTAGAAATGGTCTGTTCAGTAACTTCCACGATAACTGTGACATTAAAGAGGTCAGGCTCACCTTTCCTTCTGGGAAATCACGTACCCATCTAGGACTCTGAGGGTTAAGCACCAGCTGACGATGTACGGCCGATAGTCGAACCCTGGGATGGAAGGCGTTGCCATCACACAAGGATTGCTCATGATCGACAACTGCTCCAATTCCGTTAAGGATGCCAAAAAAGAGATCTGGAACAAAGGACATCTTTGTGGAACAAAGCGGACTACCCAGTGTCAAGCACAGGACTTCCGCTGATTACACATCTTTGGCAACGTGAAAATGTAACAATTCCCCTCTTGTTCTGAAAGGCGACAAGTAACACTCTTACATTATCCATGGACTTCCAAAACTCCAGCAGTATGGCCATCTGTCTCTGCTGTACAAAGTCCCTTAGAAAGCGTCAGCACTGTTTCCCAGCAGAGAGAACTCTATTTTGAAAATCTAATAGCCTGAGAAAAGTGCAGTGTGCCTTATTAACACCTTTCATGTAGATGTCCCTCTACCACCAATCAGTTTCAAATGGAATAACTGCAGCATTACATATTAAATTAAGCCTTAATGACCCACTGACAGTAAGAAAAAAATGATCAGCTAGAGCCAAGCATTTGACCTTGATGGCAGTTTTTCCCAAGGTGCTCCCAGTCCAAGTGAGTTCACAACCTTCTCCTGTGTTTCTCCTCCTTTGTCACAGCTTTTCAGCTTCCTAGACCCCACAGAATACCCTCAAATTTTACCTCATTTAAGTCCCGAATTTCATTTTCTGCCAAAGAAAGGATGGCAAGACTTCTGGGTAGATAAGCCGGTGCCATTCTAAGGGAGGTGATGATGTTTCCATGTAAAAGCAGGGTCTTGAAAGTAAAAACAAGATGAATTACAAATGAAAAGATTACAAGGAAAGGGGTCTACTTTGACAAAACCAAGATGGCATGCATGAAAATACGGGGACCTATGTATTCTCTGCCTCTTAGCACGCAGTTCAAAGACGTAACACCAGGTCGCCTTCGGTCCACTCTCTCTTTCCTTGCCCACACTCTAAGCCCAGGAAAGTTTAGAGACGTCCAAGAATGCATGCTTCGTGTCATAACTAGCATTTTGTGAGATTTAGTTTATTAAAACTTGAGCAATTTCCAATACACTGGTTCATTTCCTTTTAAAACATCGAAAGTGAGGAAACTGGAAGAAAACATTCATTGAAATGAATCATGTGTAAATCGAATTTTCCAAAAGAGGGAGGGCAGGCCCACATTCTGCAATTTGCAACCGTGTTCTCTTGGAAACTAAAAGCTTAAGGAAGGTAGGAAATGCCACTTGCAGATGAAACTGACTCAAGGTCAGCAACAATGAGAAACCAAAAACTCTGAACACCAGATGCTAAGAAGATAATCATGCCGCCATCTCAGAAAAAAAAAAGTTCAATCATCTTTAGTTCATCTGAATTTCTTAGTATCTGACTAAATCAAATTATTTAGAATAACTAGAATAACTTGCATTTTCTGCTAAAGATGGGGAAAATTGAGCTAATAACACTCCTAAAGCCTAATGAGTTCATCTGATGGTAAAAATATCCAATGAAGCAAAAATATGGAAAATGCCTACATTATGTTTTTTTGAGGCTGCTGAATCCAACTGTGACTTTAATTGCATAGTACATTCGCCTCCATAAAAAGTACAGGCTTTCCAAAATTAAAGTGAAGTTAACTTTGATAACTTAGTAATACCTACTACTAAAAAGACAGCAATTCTGAGTGTCAAAAAAATAGGCTCAAGTTCAGGAACAATTATGCTCAACCTCACCAACATGTTATGCACTTTCTACTCAGCTGCTAACATGGGTAGTTGGGCAGGAAAGGAATTTCACGTAAATAAGGAGTAAATAAGAACTAACATTAACTACAATGACCAGTTTCATTTAAGTCAGTATATATACCAAAAACAAAGTTTCATACTCAGTTTCTGCAACTCTACTAGAATTTTTATTATAACAAACACAATCTGTTCTTCACATGCAGCAGGCTGCTTTTAAGCCAGTCAGATCACTTTCTGCTAGAATTTCAGTGTAAAATTTCAGAAACAACCCAGAACACAGGCTTACCTTCAGTGACATCAGTTTAGACAGATCACCCATCTGGGATAAGCTATTGTCTGACAGATCGAGGTGCTGCAGGGCGGTGCAGCTATTGATTTGGTCCATGGCCTAGCATAAGAAAATTATCACATCAGTTTACGTAAACAAAATCAAAAACAGAAACTCTTCCCTAGTTCCTCAAAACTGAGTCTCCTGCCTCCTCTGCTTATTTTTGGAAGCAGAGGAGCGGCGCTTAGCAAGAAAAAGAGAGCACAGTACTGACAGAATGGGGTAAAACTTTCCGTAGCAAGCTTCTGCCTTCATTATCGCTCCACGAGTAGAGGATCACATCGTCCCAGCATTTACAGCCAGAAGAAACCTTAGTGATGACACATGACAGCTGGTGGGGCACGGACTTTACAAGTTAAGAGTAGAGCCAAACTGCCTGGATTCAAATCCTGACTCTGCGGCTTCCTGTCTGTATGACCTCAGGCAAGTTACTTAACCTCTCTATACTTCGGCTTCTTCTTCTATATAATGAGCATGACAACACTGCCTTTTCAGTTGGCCGAAAAGTCTAAGTCTGTACGGTTTTTTCCATAAAACAAAAGACACATTTTTCTTTTTCACCAATAACTTGATTGATTTGGATATTTTATGTTGGTTATCTCCCGCTATTGGCTTCTCCTGGGTAGAGGCCAGAGGTGCTGCTAAACATCTTCCAACGCATAAGACAGCCCCACAGCAAAGAAGTATTTGGCCAAAATGTCAATAATACCAAGAAACTCCGCAAACCACTTTCAACACGTTCAATCAGTCACCCCACCTTCTCCATACACTGCACACATCTCTTTCTGCTTTTCAGTTGCATTTTTACTTCCTTGAAATAAAGCATAATATGCTAAAAATGTTGAATAGCATCTTCTATCCTCAATATTAAAATGGCTGCACAAAAATTCACCAGCTTTGATAAGTTTTTTCGATAATGCACACCGATAACGACAGCTGTCACAGCAGAATCTAACAAAATTGTCTCGAATGAAGTTAAAGATAACTAAGCGCTACTGAAGCTATTGTACAGAAAAAACTACACGAATTTTTTGGCTAATCCAACGCCTTACAGGCTGTCATGAGATTGAATTAATACAGTTAAGATGCTTAGAATAAAATTCAATAAAGCAAAATATAGAAAATGCCTACCTAGCCTCAACTAACTGCTCAATATAAGTCGGCTATTAATATCTCAATTAATCCGCTCCCCTCATCTAGCATATCGAACAGTGAGACACAGACATTTATTAACTTACCCAGAATTACAGAGCTACTAAATGGCGGAAGCAGGACTAGAATTCAGATTTCCTGAGTTTTTAAAACAGCATATTCTCTACTGTGCCATGAAACATTTAGTTAAAGCTTAATGCGGTGTGATAGTCTCCCTCCTAACATTTCATTCTATTTGATCCAGTCTTCTAAGTGTAATAAAGATTCTTTGTGCACATTTAGAAGGATACTGCACCACATTGTATGCTTAAAAAAAAGTTTTTTGTTGTTGTTGTTTAGGTTAACTAAAATTATCCCTGTAGTGTTAGTAGGTACTTTCATTTTGTATTCTACTCATTTCTATACTGGTTGCATTTCTTTTTCACAATAAATACTTTCATAAACTGAAAAAAAAAGCAAACATAATTACTTAAAAGAAAGAAACAAACCCACTTCACCTTGAGATTATTTCCTGCCAAATTCAGCCACTCCAAATGTACTAGTTCCTTTAGCCCTTCCACGTAGCCAATGCTATTGTGAGGCAAATTTAACACCCGGAGTTGGGTCAGTTTGGCCACACCCATCATCCGTACTAGCCGATTGTTAGCCACTGACAACTGTGAAAAGGAAACATATCATTACTCTTGGGAATAAAATATATAGATTATGTTCACGTCAGGGTACCTAAAAAGATTTGTTTATATGGCCAAACATGCCCAGATATATAAACCCAATTTGTGCTTTTTACACATATTGCCAACATCTTCCACAGAGTAACTACAGTTTGTTGTTGTTGCTGCTGCTGCTGCTCCTAAACAAGGGGAAATACACACTCAACACCAACCCCAGCAATCTCATCTCTTCCAACTACCAAAGAGAAAACATCATTAACACAGCAACTACTAGAGAACGTACACTCTACAGGATGAGATCCTTAAACTGTTTCAGTAAAAATCTAGAACATAAGGAGGAGCCCAATAAACATTTATGGAAGGAGGGAGGGATGAAAGGAAGAAAGGATGGAAGGAAAGACGATACTCTTTACCCACCATAGTGAGGTAAAAGGTTTTCTTAACACAGTATTTTGCCAACATAAAACACTGGCTTAAAAAAAAGGCTTCTTTTTCTTGTCCATTCTAAATGTGGCACATATCTGCTCATCTTCAGGAGGAACAGTCATGTAAAGAGTTACAACATTTATTACTTTCTGGGCCTGCACAGTTGCCTTTTCTTAGGTTATTTTATTGTTTAATTAGATATAATAAACTGGTTCTATATAACTATTTCCCCAGATAAAATACTTACCTGTATTAATTGTTTGCATTTCTCAAGATTTTCCAATTTAATAATCTGATTTTTATCCAGAATCAAAGTATGAATATCTGCTTCACAGGGTAAGTTTACACTTAATTTCTGAAGCCCCTGCCCTGTCCAATTGACCACTGATCCTTGAAAAGAGAAGGGAAATTGTTAGAAAACACAAATAAAACTGCTGAGCATAGGAATGGAATTATACTCATAAAATCCCATTCAGAGTTAGAAAACACTAAAGCACAATATAAAGATTTTTACAATGAAACCAATCAAATTCTAAAGGACCACAGGTTGAAATTATTTACCTGCCCTAGAAAAATGATTAAGTAGTTTGGAATTCTTCACATTTAAGTATGAACTAGTAGTTCCATATTTTGTGCCTAAATAATGATGGTATTTTTTAAGTAGAACTCATCTTTTGTTAGAGATTAACCTGCTTACAACCTCACTATCACTATACCCTAATGTGCCCAAAATCAAAGTATATACTTCAGTTAATTTATCTACAAAATGAGAATAATGCTCCTAATTCATTAAATTGACGTGAGGCTGAAAAGAGAAATCATACGAATAGCACTTAGCCCTATCCGTGGTACATAGCACTCAAAAAGTATTGGGTTGGCCAAAAAGTTTGTTCAGTTGTTTTGGCTCTAGTAGTGCTTAGTTGTCTTCAACTTCACACAACACAACTTTGTTAGATTGTATTGTGACAGTTGTTGTATTAGCACACATTTTAAAAAAAAATTATCAAAACTGGTGAACGGACTTTTTTGGTCAACCCAATAATTTAGTACAACAGACATTAAAATCCTGGCTCCATCAGTTCACAATTGAACAAGATTGATCTCTTTGGGGCTCACTTTTCTGCTCTGTAAGATGGATTTGACAATACCTTCTTATCATATAGTTCTACAGAGAAAATGAGATGATGTAAAAAGCTAAAAGAAAAAAAGCACTCAAAATATCGTCTAGCTTATATAAAATGTGCTCTGTAAGTGTTAATTGCTACTACTGTAAATTGCCTTGGTGGGTTGAGAAGGTGGAGTTTAAAAGCAGCAGGTATCGGAGGGAGACCGAGCCAGAGAAGCTGCAAGTTTCAAATTTATACCCCAATTAAGCCCACTACGGGAAATAATTATTCGAGAATGCTCTCCTGAAGAGATTCAACGTTTTTCCATTGTCTAATGGCTTCTAGCATTTGGGGTTGGGGGCGGGGGTGAAAGGGTTGGGTCATGCGATTCTCTGAGAATCTGATAAAGCTGTGTACTGTGTCCCAGGAAAACGCATAGCCTTCGCCCACAATACCGAAGAGCCGACAGACCTCTTAGAACTAACGACTTCCCCATCCCACCAAAATATAATGAGCCCCTCATCTCATCTAAGCCTTGGAGAAAGGCCTCGACCCTCAGGCTGCCCCTGGACCCAGATCGGTGAAGCGGAGCCTCGGAGCTGTAACCAAAACAAAGGAGCCCTGCTCACGCCCGGCGGCTCCCGGTCACAAAAGCACCCGCGCGCTCTGCGCTCCTCAGGGTAAGACCAAACCCGACCCCAGGATCCCGAACTGTGGGCTCTAGATCATCCCCCGATTTTATCACAGCCACCGGACACTTCCAAGATAGGGTTCAACGTCTAGAGAGCTGTGTTTGACAAAGGATGTCCTGAACGTTCTAGGAATCGAAAGGAAAGGGGTACAGTAAAGCGAAGGGGTAAGATCCTGCAGTTTCCACTTAAGCACCCAGAACTCAAAGTAAACATCCTGGAAAGGTCAAGGCAGTCCGAAACCCACCATCCAAGTACTCTAAGGAGCGCGGGAGCTGGGGCGCCCGGCTGTGCGAAGGGCCCTGGGGGCTGTAGTCCCCCGGCCGGCCCCAGCCAGGACGCCGGAGAGCTTTGCAGAACCCACGGACTACAACTCCCAGAAGGCAGAGCGCCTCCAAGACGCCCACAGAACCCCCACCGAGAGAACTGATCCAGAACTATACCCCTAAACCGAGACTTATTTTCTCTACCAGGTAATTATCTAATTCAGTTCCATGGAGTAAGAGTTGGGACTCAACAGTGAGAGAGCCTTACCTTCTCCAGGAGGCAAAGCCGCATCCACGCGCGCCACCGCCATACTTCCCGCTTGTTAATAATACCAAGCAACCGTCCTCCAGCTGCTCGGTGGAACTTGTAGTCGGGAGGAGGGGCAGGAAACTACAGCTCCCAGAATGCACGGCGCTCAGACGGCCCAATTGGTTGCCCACGGATATTATTGAAAAACCCGTATTAGAATCCGAACCGCAGTGAGTTTAGAAACCCTGGTCCACTCCCTTGCTGGACAGGTTAGCAAACTGTATCATTAGGTGATCATTTCACTCCCTTTTCTAGGCGTTCACGAAATTTGACACTTTTACCACGGGGCTGATTATGTTATCGCTACTTAATACAGACCGAATTTAAGAGCTCATTGCCAGGAGTCTTTTTGTAGGAGCTGCCCTTTCTTTGGATAATTCTGCATAAATTGTAAATTTTCAGTTCTTCTCTAGAAATGAGTTGGGCAATCTTGTTGAGACCGGTCAAAATGAATACATTTTATTTGAAAATTTAGTGAAAGCATGCTGAGGTAGAAGCTTTTATACAGTATTTTAAAGTGCTGGTTCTTCAATACTTAACATAATTTTAGACCTGGGAGTATATTTGATCAATATAAATCTACAATTTTTTCCAGGGAGTATACAAAACAAGCTTACAATATACGGGTAGTCACCAAACTAAAGAATTACACTGCCTAACTGAAGGGGAGTAGGATCACACTTTTGATATAACTATTACAATGATCACTAGTGTGATTGTGTTAGCCAGAATAGATAGCAAAGGAAGGCAGGGAGGGGGAGGGAGACATGTCTCACCCATTAATTTAGCAGTCCTGAGGTGGTCAGAAAAGACTGCCAGATATCCCGAAAGCAAGAGTGGGGGGAGTCTATAAAATTCGGTGTGTATCATTCCCACCATCTAGGAAAGAAAGTCTTTGAAACTGTATGTTAAACCCAAGGTCTGGAGAAGCAAGCGAGGATGGGGAGTCTAGAAGCTGGCTGCCAGCATAAAACCCCTGAAATTCCGGTTGTCAGGGCACTTGGTCTAGCTGGGGGTCCGCTTGAGCTTTGTGCTTAAGTGTATTTCATAAATAAACTTGCTATCTCATTTCCACTATGCATGTTGTTTCTCGCCTGAATTTGATGGGGGAACTCAAGAGTTGGAAATTTTTAGTTTTAAGTAATAGTTAATGAGCTTAGTAATTAATGTATGCAAAAAGCTATTGTTTCAGGAACTGAAGGTGTCACCCACCCTGACTCCAGAAAACCACAAGGAATTAGACCTCTGGGCCAGTGGGACCTCTGCGCCAGTGGGACCGCAAGCAATCAAAACGGTCCCTGAGCCATTGTGCTCCAGGGAGGGATCTCGCATCCCACTACCCAGGACACAGATAGATAATCATGATGCTAGGGAAATTGCCAGACTGCAGCTTTTATCTGATCAACCTCTTCCCTGAATTCCAAACCCCTTACCTACCCTTTTTGTTTCTCCTTATAAAAAAGATCGGCTTGAAATAAAATGTAAGACGGCCTTTAGGGTATATAACCTGCCATTTTCTCATTTTGCCAGCCATGTGAATAAAGCACCCATAAAGATTTAATCCTTCTCTCCACTTATTGGTTCTGTTAGTGACAGGTAGCAGGAATGCCCAATTTTTTGGCTGCAAATTCATCTCTGCCAAGAACTGAGGAGAGGGAGACCCCTAACTTGGGTCTTCCTGGTAACCATGAAGTTAATAAGATTTCAGGGAATGTGGAATGAAATGGAAACTATGATCTTCAGAGAAGACTTGAAGAAGAACTGACACAGAGCTATGGCTTGAAAGATTGGTAGACTCTAAACAGTTATATTGAAGATGAAAAGCATTGGCAGACTGCAGGTGGGGGCAGGTGGTAATGAAGAAGCTCTGTTCCCAGGAAGTGACAAACTAACCTGATAGCACCACGGAATGTTTACCGAGAGCTTCCAATTTCTACTACCCATTTATCTATTGCCTCTTGCCGCCTTAGTTTTTGATTTTCCCTTTCTGAAACAGCAATGTTCAAAATCTCTGGTCATTTCTTTTGGGGAAAATTCAGTAACTCACGCTTCTAGATTTCCAGGCGCTGATTCTGTGAGCCTCCCTCCTTCTTGGGTTCTCCTCCTATCGCTCTGACTACACCTGCTTAACCCTTGCCCTTTTCTTTTCTCCCCACTGTTGTAGTCTGAAGACAAATTTCCAAATTCCAAACAGGGAATTAAGACTAGGATTATTTTTTTCCTTCTAAACAAGAAAACCCTTACCTAGAAACCAGTCTGACTGCATAGGTGTAAGAACAGAGCAGGCCTCAATGCTGTCTCCCACTGACCTTTGTTCCCTGGGATAGCTGGTGAGGATTAAGAAGATTGTTTAGCTCAGGAAGGGAGAACAGGTTTATACTTTTCTCCAATTTAGCAGGGTAATGAGTGATCGGGGAGAGGGATCCTGGAAGCCCAGTGGGTGCTTGAGGAGCGCGGGTTCCTACAAGTTTATAGCAGTAGCAGGACCAGAGTTTTGTCTGGTTTTTCTGACTTGGGATCCTGAGGAAAGGGCCAAAGGATTTCTTCTGTGGGCTTAAATGAGTATAGCCATGGCTCCTGAAGAGAGAGTGACCGATGTTCCTGGCACACTTCCACATACTCAGGTGAAGCAGCAACTCTTTAAAATCAGATAGTATGGCTTTTGCATCTAAAATCAAATTGCTGCACTTCATTTTTTTTTAAGATTTTATTACTTTATTGTTGTTCATTTACAGTTGTCTGCATTTCTCCCCCACCACTCCACCCCACCCCAGCCAATCAAATTGCTGCACTTTAAATTGCCTCATTGTATGTCTGTGTATGTTAAACCCTGCAAGCTCCACTCAGTTTGGAGGATGCTACTAACCAACATTATGAACCACTCAACAAGGTAGCTTTTTTTGGCAGCCCAAGCTACACAAGAAAGACTGTCCTTCCCATCAGCGTACTATACCTGCTCTATGTGAGCAGGAATCAATCACCCTGACTCATCTGCCCCATCTCCTATTCACCTGCCCATTCCTACTGGCAGGATCTGGGTAAAACAACACCTTTTATGGTGTTAATGGCCTCCTCAAAAACTTCCCTCCTGAAATTTGAGCTTTCAAGGGCCACCACAGTTAGCATTCATTCCACTAGTTTCCACTTGGCCTTTCTGAGTTGGGGATTGACAAAAGAAACACATTTTAGAAAGGTTAAGCTGCTCCTATAACAAGGACGAACTGACGAACAGAACAGTGGCAGGAAGGAGACCACTGTACTAGTGGATGGTCACCTTTAACAGAGCAGTTGCAGGAGAGTGTCATATACAAGTGTAGATAACAGGAAGTTAGAGTAGGTAGAAAGGAAACTTGACCGCATTTGTGGACAGCAACTTCTCTCAACAAAACAAAGGAAGTTTTCTAATTAGGCTGACAACTCGTATTTGAAAGAAGTAAATACAATAACTTTAAAGTTTTAAAACAAAGAAGTTATTAACAAAGAATTTCCACACTAAAGATTTTAAAAATGGGCCACTTTTTTTTTTTTTTTTACAATAAAAAGTCTTTATGTGAAGGTGTTGCTGCATAAAATTAAGTGTTTTCTCATTGGTATACTCTTTGGTCCTTTATTTGTGATCTATGACATTGAAGGAGACACTGCTGCTGTGAAATACCTATTTGTGGGTTATCAAGAGACCCAAATGAACATTAACTTTCCTCTTTATTATGTATTATTTTTAATAGATGTTACACACGTGACAATAAAAAGCCAACAGTGCAAAAGGTTATTCACTGAAAGTTTCACGTGTTTTTTCTGCACGTTTTACAAGAGGGGCTGCAGTTCTTTCAGATCATCAAAGTGGTCTAGAAATGAAAAAGGAAGTTAGAAGCAAAGTTGAAGACTTTCAGTAATAAAATTCTACGACAATATTTGGGTGGAGGGGCTAAGTTCCCTGCCTTCCTATTTTACGGAGGTTCTAGCTGGGCTCCTGCACAGGGATTAGTGTGACAAACAGGAGGTCCCCTCAGGCGAGGAAAAGGAAACACGGGGAGGGAACAGTGAGTGGCGGCTGCCAACCCCCTCCGGGTGCAAACTGCTAGCCTACTGTGCTCCTGAGCCACGAGGTTTTAGGAAGGTGGACAGGAGAGTCTTAAAGCATCAATCCTAAATTCCATGCAATGTCAGGGCGAAATAATTAATATAGAAGAGTTAGCCATCTCAAGATGAGATACTAAAATTTTTATTTTTCCCCCATACATCAGCTAGTACCTGAGATAAAGAGATAGAAGTAAAAATAAATTTCAAGAATTAAGCCACTGTGAGTATTTTACAGGTGCCTTTACTAAATTAACTGGGAAGAAGTTGTCTTTTCTTTAAGAAAGTAATAAAGAAATCCTTGATATTTTTATTTTATTATCTTCTTTCAGGTGTTTCTAAAAAGCAATGAAACCTATAAAAGTGATTAAATGATAAGTGAATATTTACAAGTTCTAACTTTAATTTATACTTGGAAGACTTTGAGTGGTTAAAATTCAGAAAGTTCACTTATGAGAGTGGGAGTTTTACTCTCCACTTCTCCTCCCCTCCATTCCTGATTCATGTTTTTTTCAATGAGGGGTGTGATGATTAATTTCAAGTGTCAACTTGCCTGGGCCCCAGCTCCCAGATATATAATCAAACATTATTTTGGATGTGTCTGTGAGGGTGTTTTTGGCTAACATTAGATTTGTTTGATTTATTTTTTAAACTTATTTTTATTGTATGTTTTCCACTATCATTTATCCCCATTATACCCACTCCTCACCCACAATCAACACACTGTTGTCCATGTCAATGAGTCTTTTTCCTTTTTGCTCAGCCCTTCCTCCCCCTAATGGCCTCCCCAGAACGGTCAGTCCTGCTATTTATGTCTGTGTCTCTATTGTGTTGGTTAGTTCAGTATGTTTACCGGATTCCACATGTGAGTGAAATCGTATGATACTGTTTTTCTCTGACCGGCTTATTTCACTTTGCATAAAGTTCTCCAGGTGCATCCATACTGTTGCAAAAGGTAAAATGTTCTTCTTTTTTATGGCCAAGTAGTATTCCATTGTGCGAATGTCCCATAGTTGTTTTACCCACTCATCTACTGATGGACACTTGGGCTGCTTCCACATCTTGGTGATCGCAGATAATGCTGCTATGAACATAGGGGTGCTTATATTCTTTCAAATTAGTTTTTGAAAAAAAATTTATGTTTTTTCAGATGAATTCCCAGAAGTAGAATCACTGGGTCATAAGGCAGTTTCATCTGTAATTTCTTGAGGTAGCTCCATACTCCTTTCCACAGTGGCTGCACCAGTCTGCATTCCCACCAACAGTGCAAAAGGATTCCCTTTTCTCCACAACCTTGCCAGCACTTGTTGTTTATCGACTTATTAATGATAGTGATTCTGACAGGTGTGAAGTGATATCTCATTCTGGTTTTAATTTGCATTTCTCTGATGATTAGTGACATTGAGTATATTTTCATATGTGTAAGTAAGTGGTCTAGTTTCATTTTTCTGTGTGTATCTATCTGTCCAATATTCCCAACACCATTAACTGAATAAACTATCTTAGCCCATTGTATGTGCTGGCTTCCTCTGTCAAATATTAATTGACTATAAAGGTGTGGGTTTATTTTGAGGCTCTCTATTCTATTCCATTGATCTGTGTCTGTTTTCATGCAAGTACCATGCTGTTTGGATTATGATAGCCTTATAGTATAGTTTGAGATTAGGTAGATTGATTACTCCAACTTTGTTCTTCTTTCTCAGAATCACTGTTGCTATGTGGGGCCTTTTGTGATTCCATATAAAATTTTGAAATATTTGTTCTAGTTCTGTGATATACATCATTGGAATCTTGATGGGAATTGTAGTGAATCTATAGATTGCTTTGGGTAGAATGGACATTTTAGTGATGTTAACTCTTCCTATCCATGAACACGATATGTGCCTCCACTTATTTGTATCTTCTTCAGTTTTTTTCTTCGGTGTCTTATATAGGTGTCCAAGTACAGGTCTTTTACATCCTTGGTTAGGTTTACTCCTAGGTACTTTATTCTCTTTGAAGCAGTTGTGAATGGGATTGTTTCCTTAATTTCCCTTTTTGTGAGTTCATTATTGGCATGTAAAAACACAACTGATTTCTGGATATCAATTTTGTATCCTGCTACTTTGCTGAATTCATTTATCATTTCTAGTAGTTTCTTGGTGGAATCTTTAGAGTTCTCTATGTACAGTATCATGTCATCTGCAAATAAAAACAGTTTTACTTCATCCTTTCCAATATGGATGCCTTTTATTTCTTCTTGTCTGGTTGCTGTGTCTAGGACTTCCTGTACTATGTTGAATAAGAGAGGTCAAAGCAGACATCCCTGTCTTGTTCTTGATCTTAAGGGGAATGCTTGTGATTTTTCCCAATGAGTATTAAGCCAGCAGTGGGTTTGTCATATATGGCCTTTATTATGTGTAGGTATGTTCCTCCTATTTCCACTTTGCTGAGAGTTTTTATCACTAATGGGTATTAGATTTAAACAAATGTTTTTATGCATCTATTGATATGATCATGTGGTTTTTATCCTTTATTTTGTTTACGTGGTGAATCACATTTATTGATTTGTGAATATTGTACCAATCTTGCATTCTCAGAATAAATCCCACTTGATCATGGTGTGTGATCTTTTTGATGCATTGGTGTATTCTGTTTGCTAGTATTTTGTTAAAGATTTTAGTGTCTATGTACATCAGGATGTTGGCCTGTAATTTTCTTTCTTTGTAGTGTCTTTAACTGGTTTTGGAATAAGGATAAAGCTGGCCTTGTAAAATGAGCTTGGGAGTCTTCCCTCCTGTGTTGTGACCCTTTAAGCCTGGGCAGGTCCATGGTATTTGCACAGATGGAATAATATTCACAGAGCCGCTGGGATGTCTAACATGCCTTTATTCATGAGTGGATGAGCCACGCATGCTACAAGTTGCAGGTGTATCTGCACGTCTCATGTCATGACCCTTGCTCACCAGTGTGGTACCCATTGTGGCACCTGTTTCCTTGTGTGGGTCTACCATCATTGCCCCCAGCAGGAAGTCCCTACCTGTTTAAGTACTAGTGAGGAGCAAAGCTGGAAAACTGCCAGAACATTACACAAGATAACATAATTCTGCACATGCGAGCCCACTTCACGTTATGGGAACAGTTTATTGGACCCAGTCTCAAGGCTATGAGAACACTGGTTATCAGGCCCCTCTAAGGCTGTGGGGACACTTCTTCCCTTAGTTATCTTACCTGGGTGAGGAAGCTACACTGCCTCCACTTACCTTATACCTCCTCTTGAATTTTTTGAAATAGTTTGAGAAATAAAGGTATTAGTTCTTCTTGGAATGCTTGGTGAAGTTTAAGATTAGTTTTAAATTAGTATATTTGAATAAAGCAGATTACCCTCCATAAAGTGGGTTGGCTTCATCCAATCAGCTGAAGACCTGGATAGAACAAAAGACTGACCTCCCTCAAACAGAATTGAAGTCTCCAGCAGATAGCCTTTGGACTTGAACCACCACATTGGCTCCTTGCTGAGTTTCCAACCTGACAGCAACCAGCATATTTTAGACTTGCCAGCTTCCATAACAATATGAGCCAATTCTTTAAAGTAAATCTCTTTACATGTATCAGGCACACACCATTCCTATTTGTTCTTCTTCTCTGGAGATTCCTGGGGTTCAGGGTGATGGAGAGGAGTAAGCCACTTCCAGGTAGCTTTGAAATACTGACGTCTTCATTCTGTTATTGTATGTGCTGGTTCACCTCGTTCGGTACTCTGTCAACATCAGTCAGAGAGATGAAACACTTGGTCAATACTGAAGAGAATTTCCCTGGAGAGAAATAAAATTCATGGTGTGGGTGAATTATGTGCCTCTCATATATGATGTATACAGGGTAGGGAATCCAAAAATTCAATTTATTTATACAAATTGTGTATTCTTACATGTTTAAACTTCAGTCACCTTCAAAGCACTCTCCATTTGATGCAATGCTCCTATGGAGACGTTTTTCCACTGCTCAAATCAGTTTTTGAGCTCATTGATTTTGCTGTCTTTTAGTGCTTCTGCCGTTTTTGTTTCACCTCTTCCACGTCTGCAAAACATCTCCCTTTGAGGACTTTTTTCATCTGGAGAAACAACAACAAAAAATAGCTTGGGGTGAGATCGGGTGAATAGGGAGGGTGGGCAGGGGGTTCACGCAGTTTTTGTTCAAAAACTGCTGAACACTCAGCGCTGTGTGGGCAGGTGCACTCATAAATCATCATCATGAAATGGGCAAATGCACTAAAAGAGTCTTCAAAACAATTTCGCTGAAGTCAAACTCTCACAACACCAGTGGGTACACTGGTGTTAATAGAGTGTTCCTAGAACACTCACTTAGCAGTGGTATCCGGTACTCCAGGGGGCCCACCCTCCAGAAGATAATTCCGGCTGTTTTGGGGTCCCCCTCAGAGACCGATGTAGCTGATACAAGTTATCTAACTACAGTAATTGTTGGAATAGCATCGCTGCAGCGTTTCCGTGTGCAGGCAACATGAGACAAGTTTTCAAACATAATTTAATTTGCAAAGAATAATCTCCAAAGGAGTCTAAATATATCTTTAGATGTTCTCTTTGTCCTTCAAGATATATTTTCTATTTTAAAGAAATGTAGCATGTATCAGTTTATTTTTAAAAAATATGTTATTGTAAAAATCTTAGAAAATACAGACAAGCAAGAAGAAGAAAAAATCTTACATTACACCCCCCCCCCAAAAGATAGTCACGTTTAACATGTTGGTGTGTTTCCCTTCAATCTTTTATTGATAGACATTGGGAATATATTTAGAGCCCCTGCCTCCATATAGTTTTTAAAAACAAAAGTGGGTGCATAGTGCACACAGACATGGTCTGCTATTTTCAAGTCATATTTTCGAACATTTCCCTGTGACCTATTTTTGGTTGTCTCTTATCTTTTAAAAATGTTTACCTTTTCTTCCCTTCCAGTTTAGAGAGGATAACATCCAACAGAAATATGCGGAGGGCTGCAAATATACGTGTTAACCTGTTCTGAAATTGTATTTTCAAAAGTTTGAAACCACTAAAGTTTTCATATTTAAATACAACACCAAACCTATAATACAGAAGGAATATAAATAACAATCTCTTTAAGCTAAAATACAAATTCCCTGCCATGCCCTCAAATGAAACAATAAACTCAAAAGCTACTTTACAGAGACATTCTGCAGCAGGAGCTGGCAAACCAGGGCCTGTGGTCCCAGACCGGCCTGGCACCTGCTTTTGTGCAGCCTGCAGCTAACCATGGCTTTCACATTTTAAGTGACAGGAAAAAATCAAAATAATAATACTATTTCTTGACATATAAATGACATGAAATTCAAATTTGAGTGTGCCTAAATAAAGTTTTATTGGAATACAACCGTACATATTTATTTACCTGTTGCCTATGGCTACTTTTACACCACACGGAAGAGTGCTCACGACTGAGACCCCACGTGGCATTCATCCCACTTCACACTGCTGCCACACGCTACAAGTCACAGTCACGCATTTTCACTCGACAGCATCCCCCGCCATGCATACCGCCCTCCTGTGACATTTCATTATTTTTATTACCAGCATACCTGTATACGTGTCGTGTCAAAACAAACAAGAAAAAAGTGGACTTAAAATATTCCATCTTTAAGGGACAATGAAGTGTGGGTTGTTTTGTAATCAAATCTGATAGCAAAGCATTATGTTTATTAGGCCACGAGCCTGTACCTGTGCTCCAAGAATACAGCATATGTCGACGTTACCAGACCAGAGTTTTCGCAGTATCCCGAAATCACTGAAAACAGTCAGAAAAGTTATAAAAATTAAATGGAATATCTCATCATAGTAAAATTTCTTTACAAAAAAAAAGCAACAGGAAAGAAAAGAAGGAAAGAAGGGAGGAAGGAAGGAAATGGGACTGCTTTCAATGTAAGCTTCCAAGTGGCTTATGTTAGCCACGCAAAGAAGTTACTTACTTATGGTCTGTGGACTAAGTGATGATCCACTGCAGCAGCTGAAGAAATGTAATCAGAAAAAATAAACCTGTTTAAGACCATTAGCCTTTGGGTGAGAACAGCTGCTTTACAGTGTTGAGGCCACAGGGAACACCACCAATTGTCACTTTAAATTATTCAGTGGAGGCGAATTGAGTGCTTTCCTTGGCTGTTAAGTGGGCAGGTGTTACGGACACTGCTCATCGGTGCCTGTTTGTTCAGGGAGTCAATGTTTGCAGTGACTGAAGAAGGAGCTTCTGTGAATCGGCTGCATGCAACAGGTGAGAATATTTTTAAAGAAGTTAAAAAAACTCTACCTGAGGTGAAATCAGCTATGATGTGTTACAACTCATGTCAGTAGGAACAGGTTTACTTTGACAGATTGCCACTTGTGAAAATGTGAGGTGTTTAAATCCCACGGCTATAACATTGTACCGTATTATCAATCAACTTTGTGGAAAATATTTGAATATACCATGAGTCACTGGACCAGCAGTGTCAACAATGCACTCCACATACTTTCCTCAAAGGAGCCGCTAAATATCCTCACTTGCCCTAACACACCCAGTTTGATGACTTACCAGTGGTAGCACTTCATTGTAAGTTTTGTTTTGTAGCTCAGGGCCAAGATTGGAAGTTTGTCCTGAAAGGAACTTCCCTTGACCACTATTATGGAACACTGACTGGAGGGCTTTAGAATTCATTTTTGCTAATTTGCTAATTGTGGTTATTCAATGATACTTCTTACTGAAGTCAACCTAAGCTTACAAGACCACACAGCACTTACATGCCAAACTTACTCTGTGGTAAAGTCATTTTGACAATAAAAGTAAGATCTCCATCCTCGCACAAATTGGTAATGGTTATATTTTTCTAGCTTAAATGACAGTTTTAGTGGTATTTTATGGAGATCACAATGTAAATACAAAGGAAATTTTCATATTCCAAGACCTATGTAGCTGTGCCATTGAGCGGCATTCTCACATGGACCTCACACATTAACTAGAAAAGGTCCAGAGAATAATCTGATATAATCTGTAACTGCCTTCCAAGAGATCAATATGCACAATTGAAGTCACATGCCCCTGGCTTGATCTCAGTATTGGGCAGTGCTTATCTGAGTGAAAAGACTAAATTTTGGTAAAAGATTAAATGTGTACAATCTCATTGCAGATTAGGATTAACAGATGATCATTTGCAATCGATTTTAATGGTAGAAAATAACTTTGAACCCTAATTAAAAGAAATGTTATCCATCTTTGCAAAAATGCATTTCATCTTAGTAAACCTGTTTTACCAAAACTTGTACTCAATGTTATTATGTTTTAAATTTCATCAATGGAAATTTGGAAGTTGATTTTCTCTCTATTTATTTTGTATTTTAAAAGATTGTATTTATTTATATTTAGAGGGAGGAGAAGGGAGATAGAGGGAAAGGGAGAAACATTAACATGAGAGAAACATTCACATGAGAGAAACATCAATCTGCTGCCTCTGGTATGCACCCCGAGTGCCCCAACTGGGGACCAAACCCTCCACCCAGCCATGTGCCCTGACTAGGAATCAAACCACTAATCTTTCGGTTTGCAGGATGACACCCAACCAACTGAACCACGCTGGGCAGGGCAGTTCTCTCTCTTTTTTATAAATACCTATACAATCTCTTCAATTCTGTTTCTTAGCCCACAAAGCCTAAAATATTTACAATTTGCAGACCTCTGTTCTAGAGGAAGTAAAATCTGAGTGGGAAGTTAGCCAGTGGGAGGGAAGAAATACTTCCAGCCAAAGAAAACAGGTTGGGCATATGAGTGAGAACCAATAAAGCATTTGGAAAACAGTAAAGCTATCAATACCAAATCATATAAACACGCTTCCTTCTTCTTACCTGTTTGAGCCAATCAGTAATACCAGTTTCTTCCAGAAGATGGCACCCTTTATTTCCCCAAAATTATGTTAACGAAAAAATTTCAAACACACAGAGAATTTGAAAGACTACTATAGTGAACACATAAACTCACCACTTTGATTCTCTTATCAACATTTTGTTATGTTTGTTTTATCCCCTGTCTATTCATCTATCTATCCCTCCACCAATCTTGAGTTTTGAGGTATCATTTCACCACCTCCCCATATACTTAAGCAAGTATTTCATTAACTAGTGCTCAGTATTTACTCACAATTTCCTTTCTTTTAAAGTAAAATTTACATACAGTGAAATGCTCACGTCTTATATGAACATTTCCTGGATTTTGACAAGCTGTGTGACCCATAAACATATAGATCATCACCACTAACACAGCAAGCTCCCCATAGGTCTCCACATTCAGTCCTTCCTCTCCCACCGCTGTTCAGGCTTCCCTTTCTTTCTACACAGATTAGTTTTGTGTGGTGTAGAATTTTATACGAACGGAGTCATACAGTACATACTTTCTTTGTAAGGCTTCTTTCACTCAGTATGATGTTTTTGGAACTCGTGTTGATGTGTAAAATCGATAGTTCATCCCAATTTATTTCTGAGCAGTAGTGTATTGTATGAGTATATGTATTATGCTTTGCTCATATATTCACCTATTGATGGGGCACCTGGACTGTTTCCTGTAGGTATTATGAATAAACATGCTATAAAGTTTCCTGTATGAAGGCTTTTTGCTTTAATTTTTTTTTTAAATTACAAAATAATACAGGTGATGCTCACTTTTCCTATTTTTCAGAAATGAACTGTGGGGCTTAATTTTTTTGTCCAGAGCAGGTTATCATTATTTGAAAATTTTACCATGGAAAAGAAATGGAAAAGTACATCACAATTTATCCCCCTGCTCAACACCCAGCTTCAACTATTACCCACTCCTGGTCAATCATTTTTTTCAGCCATGCCTTTACCTACTGGGCCCTCTCTCACATTATTTTAAGGCAAATCCCAGCCATCCTGCTGTTTCATCTGTAATTATTTAGTGTGTATGTGGAAGGGTAAACTATTAAAAATTAAACATGATGACAGTTCGATGATGACACCTAAAGGATTAGCATAATATCATCAAAAATCCCATCAGTATTCAAAATATCTCATCGCCTGTCCAGCTTGTTTGCTCAAATTGGCCCTCAGATAAGATCCATAGGTTGCAATTGGCTGAGGAGGCTCTCAAATTTCTTTTAATCTACAGGCAGAGCCAACTGCAAGTTGTACAACCAGTGTATTCACTCAGGGACCCACGCTCAGGATTACTACATACCTGAGTTTTAATGCTGTGCAGTCGCTGTTTGAAAGTCAGTAATTGTACCTTTGCATTTGTTTTGTAAGTGAAGTACAGTGGGACAATAGAGTACTTGCTAGGGGCTTGGAGTCTCAGCTCTCGTGTGGGCCCACGTCCTGGGGCCTCCTCACTTTGTACAGCCCGGTCCTAGACAGCCGTGGGTTCTGTGCCCTGGTCAGCTGATGTCAGCCTCTTCCTCTCCTCCCCTCTCTCCAAAGCTGGCAGCACCACTGCGTACTCTGCCAGCGGCTCGATACCCACCCACACCCCACAGTATTGCTGGTTCACTGCAGGCAGGGCCAGGAGGACACTGGAGGGAGATGGCTGACCCCACTCCCGCTAGCAAGTGAACAAAATAATGTGAAAGGTGGAGAGACCGCCTGCAGAAGAAAGGAAATAGCTTAATATTTTAGTACTTTTAAGAGCATCTTTTTCCTGCTCTTGGCAGAAAGGATCCCACCCACACTGGGGGTCCTGAAAATGACACCAGGCCCTATCCATAGGCTCTAGTCCTTGCTTCCTCCACCCACCTGCCCCCACTCCTGCATCTTCTTTCAATATAGATGCTATTGAAGAAATTGTCACCCTTAGATGCCAATTTCATCCTGTGGAGTCATTTTACATGTCCTTCTGTCCCCTATATTTCAAATACAAACCTTGGTTCTCAACATCTCCCATCTCCAGCAATTCTGTTCTTAAACAGCCTTCCAGAACAAACCAAATTCGAGAACCAAGGTTCTACTGTAATTGGTAGTTAGATATGAAGACTTAATTAGATGTATATTTTTTAAAAGAATGCTTTATAATTTTTAATTTTAAAAATGCTTTATGATTTTTAATTTTAATAATACTTCATGATTTTAAAGAAAGCTTCATAATTTTTAATGCTGTATAATTATTAAACCTAGTAATTTTCTAACCTAGTTGCTAGGCGTTGCTTTCAAAGCCCTCTTAGAAGTCAATGCCTCAGAGTCTTGGGATTGACCAGCCTGCTGGGAACTGTGGTGGTAGATTGTAATAAAGGTGTAGTCCCTCCTACACCTGAGAAAACCAAGTTATCGAAAGAAAACACTCAGAATGCACTTACGTGGTTTCCAGGGATGGGAAACACAGAGATGCACTGTCCAGATCCCTCTTTGAGCAAGGGCTTGCTGCCCGACAAGGGGCTTCGTGACCAGCAGCACCCTCAGCTGTCAGCTGGGTCTGGCTCAGCTGCTGAGACTCACCGCCCTTAAGTCATGATCTTAACACACATCTAGAGACTCAGCAACATGGGGGTGCAAAGAGCATTGATCACTTGGCCCAACATAGGACACTCCGACAGGCGGTATTTGATCCAGAGCACCCGCCAGGGCTGAGGTTCAGTTAGGCCAGCGATCTGTTTAACTTCTTCTGCCTAATACTGCTTTCTCCTGCTTCTTTCACAGGACTTGATCCCTAAAAAATACCCTGCACCTTAAGTTTGTTCTCAGTAGCTACTTCCTGAGAAGCCAGCCTGTGACACAAGGTGATGTTACACTACATATTCTATTATCTGCTACTATGGGTACATGACTCCAAAAATGTATCCTATTCCCAACACTCCTCTGATCTTGCTTAACTTCCACTACATAGTTCTACCTTAATGTCCTCTGGCATCTTGAACCAAGTCGTTCCAAAACGGACCCTTTCCCCCACAACCATGTTCCTTCCCTGTATCTATCTTCTTTAGACAAATGATACTACTATTCACTAAGCCCTGATTTTCACAGCTGCTGTACCTTCTGTACTATCCATTACTTTGTTAACAAATTATTCCCAAAACATAGTAGTTTAAAACAATAAATATTTATGACCTCACAGGTTCTATGGATTCGAAAATCAAGAGGGTTTTATCTTGGTGGAAACTGGAAGAACAAGGAACATGTTCTGCCCCAGAGCCTCTGGAGGGAGCCCAGAGACCTAGTTTTTAGTCCCGTGAAACTGATTTCAGACCTCCGACCTCCAGAATTGAAAGAGAACACATTTCCAATGCTCTCCCAGGTCCTGTGACTTGGCCAGGATCCCTCAGGTGATCTCATTGGTCCACTGTATTCTTAGGATAAAAATAAGGGAGAAATCTCAAAAGCAAAGGCAGATTTGACCTCAGAAAGTAAAGCTCCTATATGCCAAAAAGTATTTTACAGAACGTTGAAATGCATATTACATACTCATGACAAATCCCATTACTAACCCTGTTAGTTGCCTTCATATACAAAGAGCTCATAAAAATAATTAAGAAAAAGCTTGTCCCAATTTAAGAAGTTAGCCAAGAATATACATTGATAATTCACAGAAGGGAACTATAAATAAATGTCCAGTAAACATAAAAATTACGCTTATAATAAAAATTTCAAAATAAAACAATGGGATACCAAAATTTATCTGGCTGGCAAAAAAAGAAAAAAACATTTTTTAAAATGTTATTGCTGGTGACAGTTTATTTTAATGTGTTTTATATCTGTTGGGATCCTGGTCTACATTTCCATTTTCAACTGTATAACTGTTTGGTACTCTCATTGTGAATTTTCCAGAAACATCATTTTTTAAAAAGATTTTATTTATTTATTTTTAGAGAGAGGGAAAAGGAGGGAGAAAGAGAGGGAGAGAAACCTCAATGTGTGGTTGCCTCTCGAGCCCCCTGTGCTGGAGATCTGGCCTGCAACCCAGGCATGTGCCCTGACTAGAAATGGAACTGGTGACACTTTGGTTCCCAGCCCACACTCAATCCACTGAGCTACACCAGTCAGGGCCAGAAACATCATTTTAATGGCTACATCATGCCCATGACATGGGTGGTATATTGACCCAACAATTCCCCATTGCTGACATTAAGATTATTACCATTTGCACTGACCCTCAGTGGCCTCTACCATCTCTGGCTTCAAGATTGCAGCTGGAGGTTCAGGAGCTGATCAATCAGCTACAGAGCTGCTGTCCAATCAGCCCCTTCTATCAAAGATGAAGGCCAAGGTCAGAGAGCCCAAGGAGTTCAATCTGACTGCCCACAGGCCCTGCCATTCCCCTGCCACAGCCAGTCCAGTATGTGCTGGAGTTTGCAGTGGGCCCAGGCTGTCTGGGCAGGGAGAGTGGATCAGGTGGGCCAGTGGGGTCTAAACATTCCCAGGGCCAAGGGTGCACTGGGTTCTGGCAGAGGGAGGGCACAGTGGACTAGAGACACTTGAGGAGAGTCTGGGGTTGGTGACTCTGGGGAGAGAACTGAAGTAACAGCCACCAGGATCCTTTTGCTGAGTCATTCCACATACTGCAAATGCCATCTTTCTCAGGCAGAGCACTGTACTCCAAGTAGAATCAGCCTGAGGGGAAGCAATAGCCCCCTCACAGGAATTACTCTACCCCACCCTTTGGAGCTCAAGCTGGGCTGCTGATAACTTGAGGCTATATCATTGATTAGTTTAACAACTAAGGAGGAAAATAAAAAGAAGCCACCAAAACAGGGAGACAAAGAAACAGAATCCTAATGAAAGAATAAGAGAATTCTCCAGAAGAAGAACTAGATGAAATGGAAGCAAGCAATTTTCCAGATAGAGAGTTTAGAGTAATGATTATAAAGATATTCAACAGCATGAAAAAAGACACAGAAACCATAAAAAAGGACCAGTCAGAAATAAAGAATGAAATATCTGAAATAAACAATACACTGGAAGGAATAAACAGTAAGTTAGATGAAGCAGAGGATCTAATCAGTGATTTGGAGGACATGGTAGAAAAAAACCACCCAGGCAGAGCAGCAAAAAAAATAATAAATAAATGAAATAAAATAAAAATAACGAGGAGAGCTTAAGAAACATTTTGGACAACATGGAACATAATAACATTCCCATTATGGGAATCCCAGAAAGAGAAGAGAACGAGCAATGGACCAATATATTTGAAGAAATAATGACCAAAAACTTCCCTAATCTGGTGAAGGAAAAAGACACACAAGTCCAGGAAGCTCAGAAAGTGCCAAACAAGTTGGACCCAAAGAGGCCTCTACTGAGACACATCAGAATTAAAATGACAAAGCTTAAAGACAGGGAGAGAATCCTAAAAGCTGCAAGAGAAAAGCAGGTAGTTATATATAAGGGAGCACTAATTAGACTGTCATCATGATTTCTCAACAGGAACATTTCAGGCCAGAAGGGAATGACATGAAATATTCAAGGTGATGAAAAGCAAGGACATAAACCAAGGCTACTTTATCCAGCAAGCTTATCATTTAAAATTGAAAGAGAAATAAAGAGCTTCCCAGACAAGAAGAAGCTAAAGGAGTTTGTTAACATCAAACCAATACTGCAACAGATGTTAAAGGCCTTGATTTAAGATGAAGAAGAAAAAGAGAAAGAAAAAAAAAACAAGGAAAAATAGTCTAAGAATACAATGGCACTAAATATATATCTATCAATAATCACTTTAAACATGAATGGCTTAAATGTTCCAAGAGACATAGGGTAGCTGAATGAGTATGAAAACAAGACCTGCTGAAGATAGAAGAAAATAAACAACATTTTTGGCATATTATGATTTACTCTTTTTGCAACTGAAATGCAGAATACAAAAAGATTTCTACAGTGTATGGAGGAGGTGCTGTGACTGATTGAATGTGTCAAAGTGGTTTGTGAAGTTTCATGCTGGAGATTTCTTGCAGGACGATGCTCCACAGTCCGGTAGACAGTTGAAGTTGATAGTGATCAAATTGAGACATTAATTAAGAACAATCAATGTTATACCACACAGGAATAGCCAACATACTCAAAATATCCACATCAAGCATTGAAAATCATTTGCATCAGGTTGATTATGTTAATTGCTTTGATGTTTGGGTTCCACATAAATTAAATGAAAAAACCCTTCTGGACTATATTTCTGCACGTGATTCTCTACTTAAATGTACCAAAAAGTTTCCATTTTTAAA
This sequence comes from Macrotus californicus, assembly GCA_007922815.1. Taxonomy (NCBI): domain Eukaryota; kingdom Metazoa; phylum Chordata; class Mammalia; order Chiroptera; family Phyllostomidae; genus Macrotus; species Macrotus californicus. Next base: position 1,783 of record VMDR010000663.1, on the reverse strand, counting down.
ACAAATTGTGACAGGTGATGAAAAGTGGATACTTTACAATAATGTGGAATGGAAGAGATCATGGGGCAAGTGAAATGAACTACCACCAATCACACCAAAGGCCAGTCTTCACCCAAAGAAGGTGATGTTGTGTATATGGTGGGGTTGGAAGGGAGTCCTCTATTATGAGCTCCTTCCAGAAAATGAAACAATTGATTCCAACAAGTACTGCTCCCAATGAGACCAACTCAAAGGAGCAGCACTCCATGAAGAGCATCTGGAATTAGTTAAGATTATGCATTCTTTAATGCATAACATTCCATCAGGACTGTATGTTTCTTTGATGACCAGGTAAAAACTGTTACAGCTTGGCTGAGTTCTGATTCATCTGCTGTATCCACCAGACATTGCACCTTTTGGTTTCCATTTATTTCACTCTTTACAGCATTCTCTTACTGGAAAACATTTCAATCCCTGGAAGACTGCAAAAGGCACCTGGAACAGTTCTCTGCTCGAAAAGGAAAAGTTTTGGGAAAATAGAATTATGAAGTTACCTGAAAGATGGCAAAAGGCAGTGGAACAAAATGGTGAATATGTTGTTCAATACAGTTATTGGTGAAAATGAAAAATGTGTTTTTTATTTTTACTTAAATACTGAATGAACTTTTGGGCCAAACCAATATAAAAAAATTAAATAAAACAAACTAAATCCAAAGCAAGCATAAGAAGAGAAATAACAGAGAGAAGAGCAAGCATTAATGAAACAGATAAGATAAAACAATAGAGAATACCAGCCCCCCAATTTTTCTTTAGTAAGACTAAGAATAAAGGACAAATTTTAGTAACTAAAATCAGAAACCAAGGAGACATCAGTATTCATCATACAAAAATTAAAAGAAGTATAGGGAAATAATATGAACAACACTATACCAATAAATTAGATAATTTAGAGGAAATGGATAAATTCCTAGGAAGAAACAAAGTACCAAAACTAACTCCAGGAACAATAAAGTCTGAATAAATCTATAACAAAAGAGTGAATTGGTAATTTTATAACTTTGTACAAAGAAAAGCCCAGGTTATGGTGGTTTCACTGGTGAATTCTACCATAGAGTTAAAGAAGAATTAATGCCAATCCCCACAAACTCTTCCAAGATTATTATGAGAAGGGAACATTTCCTAACTCATTTGATAGGGCCACTGCTATAGCCTGAATGTTTCTGTCCCTCGGAATGCATATGCTGAACTCTAATCCCTGAGGTGATGCTATTTGGAAGTGGGGCATTTGGGAAGTAATTGGGAGTTGATTATGTTATGAAGCTGGATCCTCATGAATGGCCTTAGTACCCTTCTGAGAGTCACAGGGGAGCTCGACTCCCCTCTCTGCTCTTCACCACGTGAGGATGCAACTACAAGTCGGCAGTCTGCACCCCAAAGGAAGGCTCTCATCAGAATTTAACTATGTTGGTATCTTGATCTTAGACTTCTCAAAAGTGTAAGAACTAAATTTCTGTTGTTTGTAATTCACCCGATCTGTGGTATTTTGTTGCAACAATGTGACCTGATTATGACAACCATTATTATCCTGATAACAAAAGCAAAGACATCACAAGGAAACTAAAATATATATGTTATAACTTTAGAATTATGCAAGCTAGAGAAATAAAATTCATCCAGATTGAAAAGACAGAAACAAAACTCAATTTGCAGATGACATGATCTGTTATATAGGGTATTCTAAAGAATCTGATAAAGAATAAATGGAACTTACAAAGGAATTCAGCACTGTTACAGAATACAAAAT
>VMDR010000662.1:157265-193089 GCA_007922815.1 Macrotus californicus | reverse complement strand
GTGCTGGACATTATTGCCAGTGCAACAAGGCAAGAAAAAGAAGCAAAAAACACATAGTTGGAAAGGAGGAAGTAAAACTCTCCCTGTTTGTAGAAAACCCTAAAGAATTAATAACAGAATCACTAGAACCGCTGAGTTCAGCAAGATTGTAGGCTCCTAATACACCAAGTCAATTGTGTTTTCATATAATAGTAGAAACAATTAGAAAATGAAAGTTAAAAATTCCATTTACAATATCTTTAAAAATAGAAAACACTGAGGAATTGTATTAGTTAGGCTACCCTCACAAAATTCCATAGACTGGGTGGCTTAAAGAACATTTTTTTTTCTCACAGTTTGGTTCTGGTGAGAACTGTCGTCCAGGCCTGCAGATGGCTGCTTCCTCCATATGTCCTCACATGACCTTTCCTTGGTGCACCCATCCATGTGTGTGTGTGTGGGGGGGAGAGAGAGAGAGAGAGAGAGAGAGAGAGAGAGAGAGAGAGAGAGAGAGGAGAGAATCTTCCTTTCCTTATAAGACTATGAAACCTATCAGATTTGGACCCCAACCTTTTGACTTCTTTGCACCTGAATTACCCCCTAAAAGCCCCATCTCTGAATAGAGTCACCTTGGAGGTTAGTGCTTCAACGTGAAAAGCTCAGGGGACACAATTCAGTCTCTACGAGGACTAAACTTACCAACAGATCTGCGAGGCCTTTACATAACAAACTATTGAGAGAAACGACAGGTTCTGTCATTGTGATAACTTCTGCAATGTGTTTTGGTAACTTCAGTAACAACAATAACAACTTGTGTAATGAATAAAAGGAGAGCTAAACCGTGTTTAAGGGTTTTAGATCAGTCAATACTGTTAAGATGTAAGTTCTTCCCAAATTATAGTTTAAATCCAGTCCCAATAAAAATTCTCCAGACCTTTCCTTTTTACAAATAGACATTGATAATATGCTCCTAAAATTCATATGGAAAACAAAGGACCAAACATAATCAACCACTCTTGAAGAAGAAGAGCAAAGCTAGAAAACTTACACTTCCTAAATTCAAGACTCACTATGAGGTAATCAAAATAGTGTAGTATTGCCATAATAATAGAATAATCGGTGAATGAAACAGAAGAGTGAAGCCAGAAATAGACTTACGCTTCCATGAGCAATTGATTTTTGACAAGGGCACTGAAATATGTCAATTGGGAAAGGAAAATCTTTTGAACAACTTGATATCTACATGGGGGAAAAACAAAAACACTTCAACGCAATACATACATAATTAATTTAAAATTTTTTCATGAGATGAACGATAGAACTAAACATAGAAGCTAACAATAAATAGCTTTTAGGGGGAAAAAATGAGAGTACTTTGCAAGATAGGGTTGGTAAAGATTTTTTTAGGCAAGACAGAAAACAACCACAAAAGAAAAAGACGATACATTTTTCACATAAAATGGAAAAAAATAAAACACTTTTTGGGATTAAAAGTCCTCCTCATCCAAAGAGACTATGAACAAAACTAAAAGGAGAAAATGTTCACTAAACACCCCTGTGACCAAGGACTTGTGTTTAGGGTGCACAATAAACGTCTACAACCTAATGATGAAAAACAACTCAATACAAAATAGTCAAATCACTTTCCCAGACACTTTACAAAGAAAGATTTACAAATGGCCGATAAGTGCATATAAAAGTGTTAGACATTACTAGTTATCAGGTGTATGCACATTAAAGCCACAACGAAATGTACCGCACAGCCACACCCACTAGACGGGCTAACATAGAAAGACCATCAACTCCAAATGTGGGCAAGGACATAGAGCCACCCAAAGTCTCCTGAATTGCTTGTGGGATGACAAAATGTAGGGCCACTTTGGAGAAAAGTTTGACAATTTCCCTTAAAGGTGATCATGTACTTTTCCTTTGACCCAGTAAACCTACTCCTAGATGCTTGTCCCAGAGAAATGAAAACATGTTCACAAAGTCTTGTACACAAGAATTCATTGCAGTTCTATTAACAATGACCAAAACTGGAAGGGATGCAAGTGTCCCTCCACAGGAGAACAGATACACTAGAGTGGAAAAGCCACAGGACTGAAGACCGCCCAGGGGCAAAAAGGAATGAACTAGAGATATGTGTAACCACACAGAAGAATCTTGCTGAAGTCATGCAGATAGAAAGAACCCAGGCATAAAAGAGTACACACTATAGCTTTTATTTATGTGAATTTCCAGAACAGGTAAAACAAGTCTATGGTGAAAAAATTCCAGGTCATGGTGGCCTGATGGGGAGTGGGGGCATTGACTGGGCAAAGACACTACAGATCATTCTAATGAGGTGGAAATGTTCTATATTGTACTAAGGGGTAGGGTTTGATGGGGTCCAAGACACACTATCCCAAAACATGGCATCTTAGCATATTAGATATGTAAGCATAAGGATTTTTTTTAAAAAAAGGGCAGAAGCAGCAAGATCACTAAGCCCTCCCTCATCTTGCCCTTTTCCCCTGAAACTGGTCGTAAAATTCCCATGTGTAAGGTCCCCGCCCTGTACCAGGAAGAAAGAAGACATTCTTATCACCAGACATGGGTACTTAGGGTTCAAGAAATCTGCACAAAGCTTGTTAAACAGACCCTTATCTTCCTAGTTACTTCTTCACTATTTATTACCCCTTGCCCAAATCCTTTTGTCTTGTCAATTTTTAAAAAACATGGTGTTTTTTTGTCTAACGGAGTGCCCAAGAGGACTGTGTGCAGCCCAGGAAGGCTGTGAATGCAGCCCAACACAAAATCATAAATTTACCTAAAACATTCTGAGATTGTTTTTTTGTGATTACATGTCACAATGTATTTAATGAGTGGCCCAAGACAACTCTTCTTCTTCCAGTGTGGCCCAGAGACGCTAAAAGGCTGGACACCCCTGGAAAACTTCCTGCCCTGGCTACTTCTTCCAGTCTTCATTCTCTTGTGCAGGCTCCCACATACATGTTAAAATTCAATAAAATCCGTGTGGTTTTCTCCTGTTAATCTGTCTTTGTCAGCTTAATTTTCAGACCCACCCAGGGACCCTAAGAGGGTCAAGGAAAACTTTTCCTCCCCTACAGGTTATATTAACATATCCATTTGTCAAAATCAAAGAGGGACAATTTGTGCATTTCAATGCATACAAATTTTATCCCAAGAACTGCAAAATAATAATAATAATAACGACAAGGAGGAGTGTTGAGTAGAAGGAGGAGCCGAGGACATAACAAAGATAGGATGCTGGTATAGTTGTTGAAGCTGCATGATGGGTACAGGGGGGCTCATTACAGCATTCTCTTTATGTGTATATATTTGTCACTTTTTATAATAAAGAAAAGGCAAAAGAAAACATGTGTGGGGACTCATGTACTTTGGCGCAGGGCCTTGCTGGAAACAATCAGAAAAACATCTTCCTTGAAAGAGGACACAGTGCCACCAGCCTTGGTTTCCCCCCACCCTCTTGGCTGTCTGTGGACTCCTGCAAGGACTGTAATATCTGGAGGCATCTTGCCAAGAATTGTCTGAAAACAGCACACCCCCGAGCTTTGCTGTCATGCGAGGAGTCGGGATTCGCCAGGACTAGGGATATGAGAGCCTCTGACAGTTTCTAGGCTCTTCCTGACAGTTTTGAGCGGATACTTCCTCAAGGTGACCTGACTTCAGCAGAGCCAACCCTCCATGCTCCACTCTGAAGCAGCCAGGGCAGGTGCTGGTGGCCTGGGCCAGGCTGTGATGCTGGGACAGGGCGCTATTACTCTGCTCTGTGGCCCTGCTCTCAAGAGCTCTTGACAGATAGGAGCCGATTGTGTCAGAAGCAGCTTCCTCCATTTCTGCGACACAAACTTACACTGTTTTCTCAACTGGGACATTTTCTTTGTACTATTCGTTATAGATGTCAGTTTTGGTTCACTCGTCCCCAGCTCTGGTGACAGAGTAACCCCCAAACAAGCCATCTCAGGCATTCCACACTTCCTGCCAAGGGAAAGGAGACAGCAGAGCTTAGCAACGTGAGGGATGCCTTCCTGGGCTGCAGGTTCCATTTGTGAAATTCAAATCTATGCCGAGCGACAGAGGGCGAGGATGCTGCAGACCCCATCAGGAGCAACGCAGGATCATAAACAAGGAAACACAGAAAGACTTAGAGTGCTGACAAGAAATGTGCTTTCTACAGTCCCACAAAGTCGATCAAATATCAAGTCTTCATGGATGCTGGGAGCTTGCCTGAGTGCTCATCTCATCCTCTCAGGGGTTTGTCCTTCCTCCCTACTCCCCGCCCCCTCCCCCTGCCAATCCCACCACGGTGTGGAACTCAGAAGCCAGCTGCGCTCCGGCCATTGCCTTCACCTTCGACTGCATCAGGTGAAATGAAGGCATTTCAACATCTGCATCCCCCACCCCGGCACCCCAGGAGGCGCTTGTTTCTAAAGCTGAAAATAGAAGAAAAAACTATTTACAAAATATATGTACAAATTAAGAATGGAAAGCTTACGTCTCCTATCCCATCCAACTTCTCCTTGCCCCCCCCCACTCCAGCCAATAGCCCTGAAAACAATTTTTTAAAATATTTTATTTATTTATTTTTAGAGAGGAGAAGGGAGGGAGAAAGACAGGGAGAGAAACATCGATGTGTGGTTGCCTCTCACGCGCCCACAACTGGGGACCTGGCCTGCAACCCAGGCATGTGCCCTGACTGGGAATCAAACCAGCAACCCTTTGGTTCGCAGGCTGGCACTCAATGCACTGAGCCACACCAGCCAGGGCCCCTGAAAACAATTTAGTCTATTTACTCCCTAAGAGTTCTTTCTACTTGTACACTTTTGAGATTATCATGGGGCAAATAAAGAGATAAACCTCAGGAAATAAGTTGGTGAGGACATCACTGTTCAGCTTATATTCACCCCTCCCTCAACAAGCAGCTATGTTAAGGGGGTGGTTGGGTGGGCTGTGCGCTGGAGGATGAATTTATCCTGCCTGCTCTGTTAACAGAAGCTTATCAACATCATCAGACAAGATAGCGGGAGGAAGCTGGCAAGGGTGAGCAGGCCACCAAGCAGACAGTCCTTTATTGTGGCAAACTGATCCTTTAATTTCTGTGACAGAGTAATACAGATGCCCTGGCCACGACCTTTTCTCGGGCCATTACGGAAGTCAGATGGGCTCCAATCAGGATACATCACCGGAAGGTTCCATCATAAACTCCACACGTAAGGTGACCCTGCAAAGTGCCAGAGGGAATGAATGGGCCCCTCTGCTCAGATCCTCAGCACACACACAGGAGGAGCCCAGACAGATGGCAGAATCACTGCCCCGAGAGGGATGGCCAGGGGCCAAGAGCAGAGAGCAGTGGCCTGGGCTGGGCTGGTGGGATGGAGCCAGGGACGATGCACTTGACATCTCCCTCTGGAGAAGCTGTTGCAGCCCCAAGATCACCCTGCATTGTAGGCCCTGGCTAGATGTGGAGCTCTGAGAATTCCTGAGTTTGGCAGGTGCCTGAGACTTTAGAAGTTTTCTAAGAAAGAAGTCTGGGAAGGTCAAAGGACTCGTTATAGGGCCAGGCAGTGGTTGAGCTGTCTTTGAACCTGGGCTTCCTGTCCCCCTGACCCAGTTTTTGTGCTAAACCCAGTGAGCTAGAGAAGCTTGGCAGGAGAAGGGAGAGAAGAGAGGCTGCCGTACATTCTGGGGATGCCGTGTTTGGAGATGAAACCTGGGAGTTCCAGCAGAACTCTAAGGAACCTTTTCTGTTCAGGGGAAGGCTCCCAAGACACTTGAGCCCTCTGCTCCCAGAAGCAGCCAGCCATTGTTGCACTGTGCCTGGAGGCCAAGGCCTATAGGGGGCACTGTTGGTTCTGTTGATTCTTTGGTGATGTGAGCAGGTCCTGGAGCTACAGAAGCCTTCGGCAATCTGGGTGACCTGTATTCTAACCATAGCTCTGCCACTAATTCGCTCAGTAACCTTGGGCAAGGCACAGTGTTTTCTTGGCCCTCATCATCGTCAGCGTCAAAAGCCATTATTAAGCACTTGCTACATGGAAGGCACAACGCCAAGCACTTTGCGTGACTCCTGTCATTTAGGCCTCAGGCAACCTGTGATGTCGGTGCTAACACCGTCCCATTTTACACACCAGGAAGCACACCCTGGGGACAGTGCACCTGTCGGGCCTGTCCTGGAGGGTGCTGCGCTGCGTTGTTGATCTGGCTTATCTCAGAGTGTGAGGGGCTGTGTCTGGGCCCCTTTCAAGGGCACAGCCACGTGACTAGAGCAAAAGAACCTGCTGCACGCTGTGTTATAGATTTCTGGCAGTTTCTCAGAGCCTCTAGGTCTTTCTGAAAATGTCTGCATTTTGTTTCTTCCCTCTACTTCTGGAAACAGGGGTAAGAGGAACCAGGGCGTGCAGCCAAGGCCACAGTGCCAGAAAAGGCCTGGTCTGCCAGAGCGACTCCAGCCCTGCGCCAGCTCAGGGCCTGGCCTGGGTCTCCTGTTCCCCCTGTGGAACCGGGGTGGGGGCTCCCCTAGGTGCCATGTCACCGTCCCTGTAAGTGGGGCCTCCAGGAGGCAGTCAAGCATTTCCCCAGGGCCTGAAAAGGAACACCATTTGTCCACTCCCATAAAGGGGAAGAAATCACGGCTAGGGGGTATGTTCTCCTGGCTCTAGAAAAGTCCCATTACCTGCCCCTGCGCCCCTCCACAAAGACCCCCAGCCAGGCCCCATGCTTCAAAAGGCATCTGCATAGAGCCCTTGCTGGGACTGCCCTTGCTGGTAACCTAGCCATGCAGTAGCTTCAAGGAGGGCATGATGGAAACAGCCCAGGCCTTGCTCAGGAGGAACTGTAGGTCAGTGGAAGGGGGTAGTGATAAGTTCACACAGATTCACGCATCCATGAGAATGAAGTGGGTAAAACTGCACAGGAATATTACTCAGGCTGAATTCATTACACACCGAAAAATTGCCCAGGAAAGAGGGAGAACAGAATGGAGTGGAAATAGTCCAGAAAGTATTTTAGAAGCGAGTTTTAAGCCAGATTTTAAAGGCCACTCCCATTTATCCATCCACCTCAACGATGCCTTCAATGTACCCAGACCTGTGCTAAGTAAGGCCCAAGGAGAAGTGATGCTAGTTGATTCCTTCATTCATTTATTCATATCACAACTAGCAGTGAGGGTCTCCTTGTGCCAAACACCAGCAAATGCTTGTAGTGACATGGAGGTTTGCCAGGATAGGGGCTTTGTCAATAAAAGCTCAGAGCAGGAGATACTTGGAATATGGGCAGAAGGTAAGGGCATTGGCAGTCTTCTCTCTCTCTCTCTCTCTCTCTATATATATATATATTTTTTTTTTTATTTTTTTTTTATTTTTGTGAATGATCCAGTGGCTTTAACAAGGTTGATCTGAAGTTCTGGATTGCAAAATGGCAGGCACTTGTAGGTTTCAACTTGGGAGGCTCACAGCTGGTCATTTAAGTACTCATGAAGAACTTACTGTATGTCTTACACTGTGCTAGGTGCGTTGGAGGGTGAGAGAGGAGAAGAGACAGACAAGGAGACATGCCAGTCCCTGTCACCACAGAGCCAATGAGCTTATTGATGACCCAGCTCCAATCCCACCTGCCTGACCTGAGCATCCTTCACTCAAGTTCATCTCTCTGTTCTGCACCACTTGGGTGGCCAGAGGCACCATTTGAGCCTCAGTGTGGGAGTGTGTGTGTGTGTGTGTGTGTGTGTGTGTGTGTGAGGGTTGTGTAAATGTGTCTGAGTGTATGCATATGGGGGTGCACCTCTGGAGGAGGAAGCAGGGACATGGCTTTGTCTATGTCCTCACACTAGGAGCTAGATTGCTGTCCCCACACACAGCCACTCCTGGCGTGTGTATTTCTTCCAACCATTTTGCCTTTATACCTGCAGATTATTCATTTGGTTAAGAGAGACTTTTCACAGTGCTTTGTTTTCCTAAAGAGCAGATAATATAAATGCCAGTGGGTCTGTCACTCAGTGATTCTTCCCTTTGCTATTTGTTTTCTCAGCAGGTGCCTCCCGGCCCCCACCTCCAAACTGTCTTGCTGGCTGACCCAGTGTCATAATCCTGGGTTCTGGTATCACAGCCGTTGCTATGGGGACCTCACCGATTCAGCATTTTGATGATGGGTTCAGTGGGAGGAATATAAAGAGAAGGAGAAGGTGGAAGAAAGGAGGAGGTGGCATTCTGTTTCTTTCATGGGGGACAGGGATGGGTAGTGGTGAGGAGGAAGTGGGGAAGGGGGTGTATTAGTTTCCTGTGGCTGCTATAACAAAGGATCACAAAGTGGGTGACTTAACAAAAATCAATTCTATCATGATTCTGGAGGCCAGATATCCAAAATCAAGAGTTGGCAGAGGGGGTTCCTTCTGGAGGCCCCGAGGGAGAATCCAGGCCTCTCTCCCAGTTTCTGGTGTCGCTGATGGTCCTTGGCCACCCTTGGTTTATGGAGGGACGCATCAGTCCAGTCTCCACCCCATGTGCACATGGCCACTCCTCTGTGCGTCTCTGTCTCTCATAAGGACAGTCTGCACTGGGTCCAGGGCCCATCCTAAACTCAGGATGAGCTCATCTGCACATCTGTAATTACGTCTGCAAAGGCTTTTTTCCCAGTAAGGTCACCTTTGTGGATGTCAGGGTTGGGAACACATCTGTTTGGAGGCCACTCTCCAGCCCCCTACAGTGGGGCCTCACACAGGAATTCAGCTTTGCTGCCTCGGACCTCACAGAACAGCACTGAGCATTGGTGGGGCAGGTGGTTCTGCTGGAAAAGGGCTTGTTTGCACCTTTCTCTCCCCCCTTCGTTCTTCTCTCCTTCCTCTCTCTCTGCCATGTGAAGGGGGCAGTTAAGAGCACAAACTGTGACCAGGCCACCAAGGAAGCACCCTGGCTCTGCCACTTAGCAGCTTTAAGAGTCAAAGATGTGACTGAACTTCACTGCCTCAGTTTCCCCAGCTGTAACCCAGGCATGATCATAGTTTCTTCCTCACAGGATAGTTGTGAGCAACAAAGAGCTTAGGGAAACCCTGAGGGCAGTGCTCAGCACACAGTAGTGTCACACGCATGTTTGTGGTGGCCACTGCGACCATTACAAGGTCCTGACTGTGCCTTCACTCAGTCACTCCTCCCGTGGGGAGAAGCTCTGGACTCCGCCTCCCGTAGGGCACTGCATGTAGAAAGCGTCCCTCTGGGGTGCCTCAGTGGGCAGCAGGCGGGTCGAGACTTTGTCCTGCAGCCCTGGGGACCCTGGAGCTCTGGGCCTGCCCTTCTGGCAGCTTCCTTAGTTCAATGTCACACCACCCTGGTATTCTCACAGGACACTTCCCTGGTCTTTGGCAAAATGGGGGGGGGAAAGGACCAGCTAGGGAGTTTTTCTTCTAAGTTAATTTTTTCCCCATAAGTTTTTTTTAAATTATTATTAAAAGAACTGTTTTTGAACCTCTTCATTTTTTGGCATAAAGTATGTTCCCTCTTCGATTCATAATAGTGACCGTGGGTAGTGACCAGCTTGGTTGTTTGTGGTTGTTTCTGTCCTTAGGTGGAAGACAGAAAGTTGGAAGCCTCAGTCAGCCCCAGACATTTGGTAATTTCCCTGACCTATGACATTTCAGACTCTGGGGACCATGGTTGGGGGCTGACAACACATTTTCAGACATGACCTCACTCCAGTTTCCCATTTCACAGGTAAGACACTGAGGTCCTGAGAGGTTTTGGAACTCAGCCAAGGCCACATGGTTGGAAAACAGTGGAGTTGGGACTTCTCTGTGCCACGGGACCATGAGGCATGACCGAGCCCTTCTTGTCCTCTGTCTAGTCTGTGTCTGCCTTTCACACAGTCCGAGACCCCGCCTCCTCTGGGAGCTGTCTCTGCCAAAGTCCACCTCACCTCACACTCCTGCCTCTCATGCTCCAGGCTCCTGCCTGTGCTAAGTTGGCTGACAAGTCAGCCTCGGTTTTCCAACACCCCTGCCCCCACTTCTCACAATCATGGTCAGTGTCCAAGTTCTCTGGAAGATAATCTGCCCCAGGCAGGGACTGCCTGCTTGTCCTGCGGCCCCTGATGAGTCCTCCTGCTTCTCACCTCAGGGCATCGATCCGTCTAAAGTGAATTTGTCTTATTCTTTACCTATGGGGGTTCGGTGGGTACCGTTCTGAAAGGACCCTCTGGATGCTTATGACATCTCTGGAACAGGGCCTCAGCATCAGGATGGGCCGCGGTTCCTTCAGCAGGGTCAGCCTCAAGGATAGCACTCCAGGAAGGCTTCTGGGACCATCTGGTGAATTACCTGTCGCTGGCATCCTGTCTTACAGATGAGAAGACCAAGGTCTTTCCTCTTTAAAACATTTTCTCTCCTTGATTTCCAGGGCTTCACAAGCTCTGGTATCCCACCTGCTCCCGGGCCACCATCGCTGGCTCCTCCTCATCCCACAGCCCTTAAACGCTGGTGTGTCTTGGAACTTGGTCCTTGGGCCACTCATCTCTGCCATTACACACTGTCATCCATTTTTGTGGCTTTAAAAACCACTTACAAGCTCAAGACTCTTATATTTTTATTTCTACCTTGGACCTCATGTTGAACTCCAGACACATATCCAACTGCCTACTCGATAATGCCACTCACCCATCTAATAGGCTGTGGGCACCGAGAAAATGCTCCAGTCGCACCTCTGGTTTTGAGAGCACAGAGACCAACATGTGCTGGCCCAGCACCACATTACCCTGGGCCCCATCACCTGTGGGCTTCTCCCAGGTAACTCTCCTACACAGGCCGTCTCCGCCGTTCCTGGATGATGGGGAGACCATTATTCTGGGATGGGTTTTAGTGGCCTATCTCCCACCTGGGGGTGTCCTTGGGGGTTAGGACACTGGGATCCTTCAAGATCTTCAACCAGGTCCCACTTATCCAGAAAGATTGAGAAGACCCCTGGGAGCACTGAGCATCTATTTCTGTGCATCTGCAGAGGTGGCAGGACAGACAGATGCCTTCCACTGCCTCTCCTATAACAAAATAACAATAAAAAAGGTGTGAGGCCCCATAGGCTGGCTTATTTCCATTAAGCGCAAAACAGAAAATATCAAGAAGATGAAATCAGGGCCAAAAAGGAGACTGAAAAAGAAAAGGCGGGGCCTTCAAGGCCAAAAGGAGGAGGGAGAGAAAGAAAATAGAGGGTAAGGGAGGTATCCACACTGGAAATTGGCTCTCCCCTTCCTAGGTGTCCATGGGCTACCTGCCAAATCAATTGATTACATCTGTAGGCAGAGTTGCCTTTTTATTTCACACCAATTTCCACGGGCAGCGTAAGATAAGAATGGAATAGACAGAGTGAATGGGAAAAGATGATTGAATGTTGATGTAAAAGAGGAAGGTGTGAGGAGGGGCTGACCGGACACACAGCGACAAGAGATTGCTGGAGAGTTTGAGTCACATGGCTAGTCTCCCTTTATTCTTTCCTTTTCTTTATTTATATATTTTGTGAAAATCTCGTCTTCTCTTCCTTAACAAAAAGAATGGGTATGCCCCAGGCCCCGAGGAAGCACAGCTCCACCACCCTGCACACCTCTCAACCCCAGTTCCAGCCCTGACTCTAAGGTGTACTGGAAGCAGGAGCCAGCCGATTACTCGCTGCCTGACCTTGACTCAGTCTCTTCTACTCCCTGAACCTCAGTTTCCCCACCTGGGGTACAGTGATAATTATTCACTTGGCTGTGATGCTGGGGAATGCTAATAGGTGAGAAGTTTGAGCTGTGCTTTGCCAAAGAGTAAAAGCAGGCTTCATAACCTGAGCAAATAACAATCAAATATACAAACACAAAGGAATATCCCCTTATTGGAGGGGTAGGTCCCACAGTGGGCTGGCCTGGGTAGGCTTTCAGGGGCTCAGCTCACTGCTGATCTTAGAAGTGCCCTTCACCCAGTGGACATATTAGCCCTATTTTTAAAGTCCAAGTGGCCAGGCAGCCTGAGGTCTGTGTCTTGGAAACCCTTCACTTTAAGCCTACCATCTATGGGAGTTGGGGAGTAGGACCCTGTTGGAAAACTCTGCTGCAGCCCTGACTGGTGTGGCTCAGTTGGTTGGGTATTGCCCTGCAAAGTGAAAGATCGTCAGTTCAATTCCCAGTCAGGGCACATGACTGGGTGTGGGTTCGGTCCCTGGTCGGGGTGTGTACAAGAGGCAACCAATCACACTGATGTTTGTCTCCCTCTCTTTCTCCCTGCCTTCCCTTCTCTCTAAAAATAAATAAAATCTTTAAAAAAAAGAAAAACCTTTTGCAAAGAACTTGCTTCTGAATCCTGAGACACTGTCCCCACAGGGTCAAAGGCAAAGGGGGAGCTAAGGAACGACCCCTCTCAGCTTCCCTTTCTCCATCCCAAAGCCACTGGGAACACATGGTTACGCGGAACACAACCCTGTGAGCTGAAATAAGCAGAGTGAAAAGGTGGGAGTTGAGGAAGACATGGTGGCCATGTCATCTCAGTGAGGGTGGATGGTCTCCCTAGGCCAGGTGACTCTCAAAGACTGGTGCAGCAAGGGGAAAGCAGATGCCACGGCCACCTGTACACGGCCTGCTTACTCTCCACCAGCAGGCCTCATTGTCAGCACGGCAGCAGTGTCCTCAGGTGGGGACTGTGCCTCCTTGAAGGAGAAGGGTACAGAGGGGAGAGGGCACTAAGATGCCTGCTGTCCATGAGGGTCTGGCTTCACTGGACAGGAGGCTGAGTGTCCCTGGGGGGCCCTTTACAATCATCAGGACACAGAAAGCCAGTGCTGAAAGGGGCTTAGTGATGGACACATCCAGCATTTCCATTTTACAGATGAGAAAAGTAAGGCCAGGAAAGGACATGCCACGGAGCTCCTCCATACTCAGAGGCAGAGAGGAGGCTGAAGTCAGGCTTTGCTGGCTCCTGCTCCAGGGCTTTCTTTCCATGTGTGTGCATGCACACACGTGCACAGGGTGGTGGTGGCGGGGGCACAGGCACACAACACCTTTCAGGTCTATTTGAAGCAAGTCAAATAGAGAGGCCTGTATTTCCAGGCCAAGGTGACAGCTTGGCTTCTAGGACAAGAGGCAAAAGTGGAAGGTATGTTTACCTCATAACCTCGGAACATGACCTGCCTGGGAGAAGCGTGTGAGTTCTGTGAAACACCAGATGAAGTTGCAGCTCGTATTTCCTCTTTACAGCCATCTGTGCTGGGTGCTGTAGGCTCCTGGGAGAACCCCGTGACTCCAATCTGCTCCCCTAGGGGTGCAGGATGCTGGGATGGGGTCTGCTGAACCCTCGTGTCCCTCCTGACACCCACATGAGTCCCCCTACACAGAAGGAACCCCAAGAGGGGGCTCCTGCAGGAGGAAGCCAGGAGGCCTTTCCTCACACACGCGGTGAGCAGCTGAGAGGCCAGGCATCTCTCCAATGTCACTGGACATCGTACTTTTTCCAAGTCTCCCATGACAATAACTCTCCCCAGGCATAGGGTGGAGGTGGGGATCGTACATTTTCATTTGACTCTGGGAGCAGAGGCTAGTTCCCAGCAAAGAGGGAACAGGACATAGACATGAAAGGGAGGCAGGAGTGCCGGGAGTGACATGTCTAAGATGGCTCTCGATCATGGGCGAACGGAGCTAAGAGACACACGCCAGCTCCATGAGTGCTCTTCAGCCTCTCAGAGGACCCCCAGATGTTTGGGCCCCTGTTGCCCACAGTGGTAACCTGTTCATTAATGCCCCTTAACTAGCTTTCCTCTCCTCCTATTCTCCCTTCTCTGCTCCCACCTGGGCTCTTCCTGAAACCACTTCCCAAATAAACCACTTGCATGCAATCCTTGCCTGAAGGTCTTCTTCTAGGAGAAAAACTCCGACACAAGCCCCCAGCATTGTAGTGGAGAGGGTGAGGGCGTCCGAGCTGCAGCCCTTCCACGTGACACTGCGCATGTCCCATAATTTCTCGGAGCCACTGTTTCAAATCTGTAAAATGAAGGTTAATGCTCTCTGATTCTATGTGAGTCTGTTTCTTAATCACCGAAAAATTAAATTAATTCAGGGTTGCCACAGGGCAAAAACAGAGGCTATATGCCATATAAATGGATCGTAAGATTAAAGATCAATACAGCACCGTACAGAAGCAAGTGTTAAATTGGTTGACAAATTCTAAATAGATCTGGGAATCAGAGAAGGAAAAGATATGGTTAGAGAGGGCTTCCTGGGAGAGGGGTTTGAGCTAGGTAGGTGGGAGCCCACAGCAGGGGAGCAGAGCATGGAAGAGGCCTCTAGGACCACGGTCTGAGGGTGCAGGCCCTGGGACACCCACGGCTATGGGCTGAATGTTTGTGCTCCCCCAAACCCATATGTTGAAGCCCTAACCCCCTATGTGATGGTATTTGGAGGTAAGGCCTTTGGAGTAATTAGGGTTGGAGTCTGGAGTCCTTCTGATGGGGTTGGTGTCCTTGTGAGCAGAAGAGAGACCAGAGCACCTTCTCTCTCCACCTTGTGAGGACACAGGGAGAAGGTAGCCATGTGCAAGCCAGGAAGACAGATCCCACCAGGAACTGAATCTGCCCTCAGCTAGGACTTCCAGCATCCAGAACTGTGAGAAAGAACTGTCGGGTGGCTAAGCCCCCAGGCTACAGTATTTTGCTCTAGAAGCCCCAGCAGACTAAGACCCCTCTAATGGAGTTTCTTCAATCCTGGGTGAACGGCCGGGGATCACTGGCTGTTACATGAATAGCTACTGTTTTTAACAACTACCTATAATTGTCTAAAAAGAAGGGGAGATTGGAGCATATGGAGAGTTTGACTAAAAAAGACACTATTCATTCACTTCCCATCTCATCCCACGTCTCCTGTGCATAAAGGGATCTGGGCATGTGAGTTGGCTTTGGAGGCCAGTGCCTTCTGCATGGCTAGTTGGCACAGGCTGAAGCTGAGACTCTGGCCACTAAGAACCTCACAGGCAAAAAGACCTTCCACCCAAAAATGCATATGATCTAATGGGCTTCAAGTAAGGAAGCAGCTCAGACACTCTTGTTCTAGAAGCTTCTATTCCTTTTAAAAATAGAAGATGTCATTTTTGGCTACTGTGGCCTGAGCAAGGACTATCTAGTGAAACTGTTTTCTTTTTCCTGGTAGTCTGGGGGTCAGTACCACTGGGGAACAATGACTCTTCTATTTTGAGCTGAACAGTCTCCAGTCTATTTTGACTCTGGTCTCCCGGCCACTTTGAATGATAAGTAAATACAATGACCAAGAGTGCAGACACTGCAGCCAAGCGTCCTTGTTAAAATCTGGGTGCCGTCACTCACCAGCTGTGCAACCTGGGGAAGCTTCTTCAGAGCTCTGGGCCTGAGCCCCCCCTCTGTACAGGGAGTACCGGAGTAGTGTCTATTTCCTAGGCCTGCTTTGATGGTAGGTAGATGAGTCATTGTATGTGAAGCACTGAGA
Source organism: Macrotus californicus (assembly GCA_007922815.1). NCBI lineage: Eukaryota > Metazoa > Chordata > Mammalia > Chiroptera > Phyllostomidae > Macrotus > Macrotus californicus. Next base: position 177,633 of record VMDR010000662.1, on the reverse strand, counting down.
AGAGTCCTTGATACCCAGTGAGCTGTAAGCAATTGTTAGCTGCCATCCTCACTGCCATCATCTATTCTTGTAGGAAATAAGGAATCTGATCACCAGCATTGGACTCCCTGGGACATGTGCTCTGCGAGGGCATTCAGATTTGGTGGGAGGGGCCAAAGGCTGACTGCTGGATGACAGGCTCAGTCCACCCTGGCAGGGAAAATTCTAGAAGGCATATCCATGAGAGCAGAACTGAGATTCATGGGTCTCTGGGTCATGAACTTCTATCCAGCTCCTGGTCTGCCAGCTTTGGTCATCCTCCACCAGGCTGGCTTCCTGCCCTACACCAGGACTCAGACAGGACCTGGCTGGGTAGGTGCTATGTGATTCTGGGGTCCTGATGGGCCAAAGAAAGGTTTAGCAGTTGTCTCCAGGCCAGCACTGCCCCCAGCCCTCCCAGACAGGACCTCCCCTTTTCCTCCTTCCACCTTCTCCTCTGCATGGATTCCCACAGAGGAGGCCCAGTCAGGAGGTGTAGTACTGTCTGGTTAATGGCTTATAGATTGTTGGTGCATCGGGCCCAATGGAAGTGTCTGTTAAGCTTGGCATTGGAAGCCCGAGTCAAATGGCCCGAGACAGATTTATGGCTGTCTTCCAGGCCAAGCCAGGAAAACGCTCCCTGACAGAACACCACTCTCATGGGCTCCGAAAACCTGGGGAAAAGGAGGGGGGCTACAGCACCCCAGTGCTGCTGCTTCAGAGCCGATGGCCTCATCCGCAGCGTGGGAACCCCGCAGCAGCCAGCATGGGATTGCCTGTTCAAACTGGAGTCCAAGCAAAGGATGGATGTCTGGGTTCGCCTAGAAACAAGTCCAGGAAGACTAACTAGACTAATTAGCACTAATTTGGAAAGAGGCCAGACTGACCTAGTAACACATTTCAAATTACGAAATTTTAAAACACAGTTTTACCATTCTCAAGTAAAGAGCCTGCTTTCTATAGACCCCTATAAAAAGCACCCTGTGTGGGAGAGAGAGAAAGAGAAAGAGAGAGAGAGAACACTTATCCCTGTCCTGAAGGAATTCCCAATATGCCTAGGAAATGGGTGATATACAATTGTATTATTTGACATGCAGTAAAATTAAATGATCAAAATGGCAAAACACAGGTTCTTGGGGACCCACCAGAATGAACTGATGAATGATGTGTGATTGCCCATCAACATGTTTGTATGCAAACTGGCACTTGGGCTGGGCTTTGTGAGACCCCACTCCTTTGGAAAGGTTCGACACCTCCCCAGCCCCCAGGTTTACACCTTCCTGTGGCCTTGCCCGCCCATCTCCTAACTTGCACAGGTGAACTTCCAGCCCGCCAAGGCTGTTCCTCTTGCTTGGAAACCTGCTTGTCCACCATTGAACTGAGTGCAAAGGGGCTCTGGGCTGGATGAGTTTGGGGCCCTGGTGTTTAAACAGTCTCCTTGTTCTTGGAGGCTGTTTTCCCAACTTGGGGAAATTGCTGAGAGCTCAGAGACAGGCTCAATGTCTTCCAACAGTTTTCAGAACCAGGGTCCTCCCCTCTCTCAAGCTCTTTAAGAGCCCCCCAGCATTCACCTCTAAGGAGGAGCTTTGGCATTTCCAACTCCTTGGCTGGCAAATTGTAAATTTGGATGTGAGCAGAAAATACAGTGACATCAAGGTTATGTGGTCCTGAGCTGACAAGATGGATAACCCTCAGCAATCCGGCATTTCCCAGTCTCCTCTCTCCACCTCTCTTTCTGTTAACTTTTTTTTTTTTTTAAGAAAACATTTTTAGAGGCTTTAATAACTGTGGAGGGATGCTGTAAGGCGGGCAGGGAAATCGATCATTTTTATTCGGTTGTGCGTGATAAAATGTAAGTTTGGGTAATAAATCTTCTTACCTTGAGAGGAAAGAATAGCGGGCCTGGACGTTAACATGACTCCTGTTTTGGAGATTTTAACGAGTAAAGCCCGGGTCTGAGGAATAGCAAGGGCTCCCACCTGCCTGGTGGGACTCTGGGTTCCAGACTCAGGCTTTGGCTGTAGACAGAGCTTCACATTTGCCTTCATTCAAGGCAACTCCTGATTCCCAGTTGCCCTTTCCCTTGGCCACTATGGACCATGTACGGTTTCTAACCAGTAACTCACCAAATACGTATAAAGCACCCACTGTGTACAAGACACCATGCTCAGCACCGAGGGGGATGCAAACAAATGTCTCAGAGTCTTGAGCAAGCTGTGCCTAAGAAAGGCTTCTCATCAGAGTCTGGGGTGATGCTGAGGGTGGGGGAGGGGTACTGAGTTTCCCAGGGTGCTGGGGGAGGGGACTTTGGACATGTGACTCTGAGGAGGCTGCCTAAAGAAAGGGAATTAGAATTCTTAGAAGTTCTCAGGAGCTTTGGGTAGTTTCCTGTAGGCTGGTTTTGAAGCCAAAATCTGACCCTTAGTAATAGAAATCGGGTGGGAGTCTCTCGAGAGGAGGGTACTGCCTGGTTTTCCAACCCTCAGCATTGCCTGCTCCCAAAATTGCCATGGAAATTAAGAATTTTTCATGGGCTTTCTTCCCCATCAACACCCTGGATGCCTCTCCACCTCCTGGCCATGGTCCCCTTGGAGGACAGTAGTGAGTGGGGCAAGTGGGTGAGGCTAGGTGGGGAATGCCCATGCCCTGCTCCTGCCACACCAAACCCATGGCCAGAGTATAGAAGAATTTAGGTCATTGCTACCCCCTACACCCCTACCCTAGGAAGCCTTCCTCAAGTCCACCAGTTCCCCTCCTTTCTGGGCCCTTCCTAGAAAGCACACCAGTGGGCTCATGGCACCCCAGTCTGTCAACCCTTGAGAAGGAAGGGAGACACCTCTGGCACTCTGGACTTGGCCAGCAAGAAGAGCCTTCAGCCTCCTCGGTGCACACACAGCTCTGTAAACAAAGACAAGACATCCAATTATTCTGAAAACAATCTGCTCCTGTTTGCTTATCGGACCTCCACTGTTGGTCCTGGGAATCACTGTTGATTGATTTGAACTGTTCTCCTTCAAGCCTCAATGTGATTCATGATTTGTGCATGGGGAAAGGGCCACCTGGGCCGTGGGCTTCCTGGTGCCAGGGCCGGTGTCACATTTAACTCTCTATGTGATTGATACCACGATTCCTGTTCTAAAGGTGAGAAACTAGGGCTGGATGAAAGTATTTATCCAAATAATCTGAGGCCAGATTTGTCTGCTTAAAATCCTGAGCCCTTTCTAATACATTGAAGTGGCTCCAGTGTGGGGACCCAGCTTTGACTGGTCACCCCAAGCCAGACTGGCATGCAAACAGAAGCCCTGAGAGAACAGAAAAGGCTGATTGCAACCGTACTCATAGGGAACCAAGGGCACGGGGCTATGTCTGAAGTTTGATTGGTGGGTCAGTCCGGCGCCTTGAAAAAAGTGGCGGCTGATTACATTATTCAAGTTGACATACTTTTTAAAAATTTTGAATGATCTATGAGTCAGGGGCATTAGGGCCAAAGTGTAACACAGTCATCCATTGGTTACTATGGGAAATTTTCCGGTAAAAACAAAGTGAATATCCAACACTAGTGGTTCGGGTGAATAGATTAGACTACATTTACACCATGCCGTGTTTCACACTATTGAAAACAATTAATTAGACCTGTATCAGAGGATTTAGAGAGATTTCCCAAAGGTATTGTTGAGTAAGAAAAGCAAGGTGCAAGAAACTGAATATCATATAATTCAATGAAACTATTACGAAAGGCTATCCATACATGTGTAATAAATCTGTGTGTTTGCGTTAGGGTATGTAAATGGGTGCATAGAAAGTTCCATAAACATATATATGCATGTGTAGTTAATTTATATGCTTATGAAGAAAAATATGGAAAGACCCCTGTTGGGATATTAGCGGAGATCTCCACTGGTTTTGTGGCAAAAGGAGAGGTAGAAACTCAAACTAACAAGGATGAGAAAAATAACACACCCACACACCCACATACCATGCATATGATCCTACTTATGCATTTACATAAAGGTATAAGCATTCATACAAGTAAATTCAAGGAAAGCTTTTAAAAGTTATTTTCCTCCCTCAGAGTAATGGAGTCATCACTCTAAGATCTGGGTAAAGGAAAGGACAGAACCAGGCACTCGCAGATGCAGAAGCCACAGTGTTGAGCCCGTGGATCAGCTGGAGAGACCACAAAGCTCAGAGAAGGCCCACGTCACAGGCTCCCCAACCCCCGTCATAGCAGGAAGGACCTGCTTAATCCTTGGTTTCAGAACTCCTGCATCAGGAACAAGAAAGCTGGGCCTTGGAGCCCCTCCCTGGTTCCAGGCTGAGCCGAACAGCTGGAGGGAAAGTAAACTCCATTGTACTGCTCTTGCCCCTGGGGTGACTGTGGCATTTTCATTTGAATAGTGATGCTTCTGAGACTAAAGGGGGGAGCTATTAATACTGACATCAGGACAACAGGTCCCATTCAGGGCTGTCCTGGCAAACCTGGAGGTAGGGTCACCCCAGCCTAGCCCCTAAATGGGGGTCTCCATTCTAAATTCTGTTATCTTCTCCATGCAAATTTGAGTATTAATACAGTTAGAATGCATAATTGTGACTGGAGGTCAGCAAGGCTGACATCACTCTTAGTTATGGTGCCACCCCAGAAGGGGGACTCTTTGTCTTAAGGTCACAGAGGAACATGGGGAGGCCAAGGCAGATTTATGGCTCCCATAGGTCCTGCTCAACCACGGAAGCCAGTGCTCTGGGCTGAGCAGGTCTGGGATATCTGCCCTGGCTTCTGTGCGGTCAACCTGGTCTTTAAAAGACTGATATAATGACCAAATTATGCTGCTAGGTCACTTTGTATCAAGTGTGTCCAGCATCACCAACTTAGATAACAAAATGGTACATGCCTAATATATAAGTGACTATCCCCCAACTCAGCTATCTCATGGATATTTCCTTTCCAAGGCCCCTTCTTCCCAAGCACCCAAGGAGTCTTATTTAATTCAGTGAGTCTACATAGAAACTGATGATTGGACAGGGAAGTGAGAAAGGAAAAGGAAGGGAGAAATTATACTTTTCCAATCTGAAGTGCCATGATTTAAGGCTACAGGCAGTATGTTCCTTGGTAACAGGAGGAAGGCTATTTGAAATGTCACCGAGAATAAGATGAACACAAAAGGAAGCGAACTGCAGAGGTAGATGAAGCAAAGACCCTGATGATTCTGCTTGAGCCCCTAGATTTATCCACGCCCAAAGTCCAGTCCTCAGGGTGGCAGACAGAATAATCATTCCCGAAATCGCCCATGTCGTCTTCTCTAGAACCTGTGAATATGTCACCTTGCGTGGTAAAGGGACATTACAGACAGGATTTAGTTGAGCATCTCGAGATTATCCTGGTTTATCTCAGTGGGCTCAATGAAATCCCAAGGGGTCTTTATCCCAAGAGGGGAACAGGATGCCCAGATTCAAAAGAAGAGACCTTATGACCAAAGCACAGGTCAAAGCTGCATCTTTGCAGGAAGGGGGCCGCGAGTCAAGGAACGCAGACATGCTCCAGAAACTAAAAAAGACAAGAAAGGAAGTCTCCCCCGGAGCTTCCCAAAGGAATGCAGCCTTGCTGCATCTTGATTTTTGTCACGTCAACCCGTTTGCAGACTTCTGACCTGCTTCCAGAACTGTAAGACAACAAATTTGTGTTGTTTTAAGCCACTGAATTTGTAGTGATTTGTTACCGCAGCAGCAGAAGTTGAATCCACCAGCTTCCTGGTTGCTTGGACCAAATTAGCTTGCATTAGAGTTATTGTCTGTCCTTTGTCATCAAAGAACCCAGCCCCAGGAGGACTGACATCCCTTTTCAAGGTAGCCCATTATGAAACTCTCATAACTTGCTTTCACATCCATTACTTCTAAAGACCTAAAACTAGAGCTTTGGAAGGCATGTGAATGAGTGAGTGTCCTCCAACTTCCACCTTCCTCAAATGAAGAATTCTAGTGAGGCCCAGACAGGTCCAATGACTTGCCTCAGGCAGTAAATGAGTTTTCTGCCCATCACAGGGGCTGGATCTAGAGTCCATGGACAGGAGGCAGAGGGGCCAGTGGGCCTGCGAAAGCCCAGGGAAGGGTCTAGGATCCTGTGAGGTTATACATGGGTGTCTCTCTCTGGTCAGCCCTGTGGATGGTCCAGAGCCCTGTCTCCCTGGGGCTGTGTTTGCTGGGGAACCTGGAGGTTCCGCTGGTCCTGGCCGTTCCTCTGTCTCGTACTCCTCACCACTTCCCACATTTCCAAGTGGGGGCGCCTGAGGCTGCGTCAAGACCCATCTCTCCGGATGTGGACGGCAGATGCAGACACCATCCAACCTCCCAGATCTGATTGCTTTGACAGCTTCGCCAAATTACAAAGCAAAGGCCCCATTTGGTGATGAGAAAAGCAATATTGTGGCAGGGATGTCTCATTTCTTTGAAAATCAGCAGTAAGTGAATTTGCATCCACTTAGTAGTAAATATGTCTGGCTGGCCCCCTCTCTAACTACTGGAGAGGATTTAGATGCACTCAGGTCTGCCTTATTATTTTATGATGGAGAGAAGGGGGGAGGGGAAAGGGAGGGGAGCTCAAGGGGGAAAGAAAGAGACTGAAAGTGATTTCTTGGGGAGGAAAAATTGAGAATGGGAAGTTACATGTTTTTTAGCTTGTGGCTGGGGTACCGAGAATCAGGGTGGGCGAATCGCTGTCAAGAAAAGAAACGGCCTCTTTCAGTCCTGTGTGCTGTGATTTAGACCACTCTGAAGAACCCTTGTTATGACACACTCTCTAAAACCCTCTTTAAAATTCAGCTGGAAAGGTCCAGGGAAAAGATATACAGGCATTTGTAGAGAGCAGGCGAGCTAGAGACATTTGCCTGGACGCTGCAGAAGGGAGTGTTGCATGCAAATTTGTTTAAAGTCCCAAGTCGGTAGCTGCTGGGAAGAAAAATGCTTTAACCTTTTTAAGAATTAAGTGGACTCTATCTCTTTCTGATTGGAGAGAAGCCAGTCACCGAATGTTATATGTTCTCCTCCTAGGAACACCCTGGGTGACTCTTCTCCATTTATTTCCACCGTCTGGGTGGGAAGAAAGCGAGTAAGACTGCCTGGTGGCAGGGTGTGAAAGAAGCCACGGCTTCCTAAGTGGGAGCCGCTGATTGAATCAGAAAGGGAGGAGCCAGAGAAAATCAAGACCAAACTTAACGCAGCCTTCAAGGCCTCTTTCATTTGAGCATTCCACTCAAGCGAAAGCCAAGAAAACATCTTAAAAAAAATTACTTATTTATTTTCAGAGAGAGGGGAAAGGGGGAGAAAGAGAAGGAGAGAAACATTGATGTGCAAGAGAAACATTAATCAGTTGCCTCTCACGCACCCCATACTGGGGACCTGGCCCACAACCCAGGCATGTACCCTGACTGGGAATTGAACCAGCGACCTTTTGGTTCTCAGACTGGTGCTCAATCCACTGAGCCACACCAGCCAGGGCAGGAAAATATCTTGGTTGAAAAGATACAGAGGCGCTCCAGGAAAGTCTTTTTTTCTCACCTGTTTCTTCATCAATGGAAGTTCTTAACTGCTTCCTCCCTCTAGGTTCCCTGAGGGGCTCAGGTTTATTCTTTCTGTGCAACATTGGAACAGTCTGCCGCTTAGACAGCTGTTCAGGGATGTTTGCATGGAGAAGAGCCGCTAACATTCGTTCACCCTTGACCACATGGCAAGTGAGGTGCCTCTCTACATTTTATGCCTGATGTGCCTTACTTGCCTCTGGTCCCAGCCCTGACACATGAGGTAACCCAAGGTCACCTAACTAGAAAAGGACAAGCTAGGAATGAAACCCAGAGAGTCTGATTCCTATCCATGCCACCATACTGCCTCTCTGGTATTATTATAACAGTAAGATAACAACATGCTTAGGAAGCATCTATATGTTCCTGTCACCAAGTTACCTTATTTCACATTGATCCTCTCTGGTGGTCCTCACAACTACCCTATTAAGGCAAGTAGCACTATTATCTCCATTTTACAAATGAATGTAGGGAGGCACAGAATGGTTGAGTAACTTACCCAAAGTCACACAGCCAAGAAGTGGAAGGATAGGCCTTTGACTCAGTGCCCACCTCACTCCAGATTTGCATTTGAAAGGGTTCAGAGCAGGTCACCCCAGAATATGCCACTTTGTCCTACTGATTATTTGGAGTGGAAGACTCTTGAGAAATTGCACATGCAGGAAGGGCTCCCTAACCTCCTTCCTTCTATCTAAAAGCAGGTCATAACATTTCCCATGAGAAGGGTGCCCTCCTTGTACCAGGAAGAGAAAAACATTCTTATCACCAGAGTCTAGGAGTCCGTGCTAAAGTGGACCTGTATAAACAAACCTGCTAGAATAACCCTTATTTTCCATTAGTTTCCCCCATATATTTCCTAGTCACGATCTCATAATTTACTGCCCCCAGCTCAGGCCCCTTTGTCTTTGTTTAAAAAGATAAAAGCTCTTGGTCTAACAGCTTCTTCAGGTCTTTATTTTTCTCAGAAGACTCCCTGTGCATGTAAAAATATTAAATAAATCTGTATGCTTTTCTCCTGTTCATCTATCTTATGTCACTTCAACTCTTAGGCCAGTCACAGAAGCTTAGCCACCAGAGGATGTGACATCCCAAACAGCCAGGCCCACACATTCAGGTTTCACTCTGCACGGAACACTGTCATGGCACTAGGCATTGCTGGTCGTTGTCCTCAGAGACCAGTAGGATGGTAGATGCGAAACGGGTAATTGCAAAGCAGTGAGCTGTGCCAGAGAGATGCCTGGGGATTTCAGGAAGGGGTCTGTGAAGCTGGACTACACTTCGCTCTCGGCTTGCAGGTGTCTCACCTCTCAACAGCACGAACACCACCCCCCCCTTTTTTGCACCTATGACACAGTGAATGGAGATGGCCTCCCAGCTCCGTTACTTGAGGGCCTCAGGACTGGGGAGGGCACACAGTAGAGCTGCAGCCCCCCAGGTTCTCCTCGTGCTCAACTGCCTGCAGTAAGGCAGAGTGTTTTCAGCAGCCAGTCAGCTGCGCTGGCCCCCACGGCGCTCACCTGGTGGCTGCTCCGGGCTCATTTACTGTCGCTTTTATTGAATCTGACTAGTCTGGAAATAATTGCACTAATATTATTGATATTAATAGTACACCAGGATGTATTTATATCTGGCTTCTCCCTAAGCTAAAATCCAATCTCATCGTCATTCTTGCACGAGTGGTCAGGGGCAAGCAGGGCTGCTACGTGGAGGGGGAGCTCCTGGCATGAAGGGGGAAGTCTGGCCCGGGTACCACACCTGTCTAGGAGACAGAGGGCTCGGGGCCACAGGCTCAGAGCTCTAGACCAGAGAACCGGAGGCTGAAGCGTTCATGCTGCCATCTTGCTGTGGCACTCACAGCCACAGCCACAGCGGAGGTGCTCCTTTGAAAGTGGGAAAAGGAAGGACTGATGAGATTTTCAGAAAGGGGAGGAGGGATTCCCCAGAGAACTTCCCAAACTGACGAAGTGGGAGATGATGGGTTCTGAGCCCCTTCCTCAGGACCTCATTCTCCCTCCTCCTTCTCTGTTCATCAGCTGCTCCAGGAGGTCACCCACCAGTCAATGACGCTGACCCCTGTCAATGCATGGGCGGGGCTGCTGTGCTGAGCAGTCACCTCTCTGCACGTTGCCAGTTTTTCTCCCGCCACCCATTTGTTGGTAGCTGAGTGTCCTCGACAGACTGAGGGAGCACACTCGTGAGGGGCTGCTGTTGGTGGCCAACGCTGCGTGACTTGCACGTTGGGGCGTGTGTGTGCACATGTTTTGCTTCAAGGGTGCAAGTCACCTCAAGTCTCAAAATTTAGAGTTTTCATAACTCACTGGGTTGATTTTACTAGTCACCTGGGATTTAAACACAAAAAGCCTTCCTGCAGCTGTTTTATTCAAAAGGGGACATAAAATGTATATATACAGCATAAAGAAGAATAATACAATAAAACGTCCATCTATTCACTGTTCTAGCTTGAGAAACAGCACACTGCCATCCTGAGTATTTAGTTCCTCACATTCCTCTCCCCCTCTAACCGTTAGCCTGAGCTCTGTGCCCATTGGTCCCTCACCGGCCTTTTAAAGAAAGTTTTACCAGGTGTGTATGCACTCCTAAACAATATATTATTTAGCTGCGCCTGAGTTTTGAACTTTGTATAATGGAATTGTACTGTATTTTTTCTCTTGCGCCTTGCTTCTTTTGCTCAACAATATATTTGTTAGATTCATCCATTTTTAATGTGAGCAGTTGTAGTTTATTCATTTTCACTTCCAAATAGAATTCCCATCTATGAATATGATGCAATTTATCTGCCTACTGCTGGTGGAAATTTGGGGTTAGCGCTGTTATGAATGTGGCTGTAAATATCGATCTATGTGGCTCCTGTTTGCTATCCTAGGTATGGTCCTCAGGCTGGTAGCATTAATATCTTCTGGGCACTTGTTAAAAGTGCAGAGTTTGGGGGTCCTATCCCAGACCCACCATACCAGCATCTGCATTGTTAACTAATCACCCCCATATTCGAGTTTAAGGAGAACTGCTCTAGGTGCAGAGGTTTATACCTAGATGCAGAATTGTTGAGTGCTAGGGTAACACATACACAACTTTGTAAGTGAACCTGGAAGACTGTTTTCCAAAATAGTTACACCAAAATTACTCCATGAGAGCTCCGTTGGTCCACATCATCATCAGCTCCTCCCATTGACTTGAAGTCTTTGCCAATCTGGCAGGTGGGAAATGTGTCTCACTGTGGTTTTCCTTCTCATTTTCCTAATTATCAGTTTCATTTTGGGAACTTATGTTTATTTTTATCAACTTCAAGAACATCCTTGAACAGTCTTGCAGTACAGGTCTGTTAGCAGTGAATTCTTTGAGCTTTTACTTGTCTAAAGAAGCGTTTCTCCTTGATTTTTGAAAATTATTTTCAATGGGACTCCAATTATATGGACCTTAAACCATTTGATATAGTCTTTGAGATGCTGTATATTCTAATCTGGTCCCCCCACCACACTCTTTTGTTCTTTTTGGGTTTCGGTTTGAGTGATTTCTGTTGACCTATATTTTTCTGCATTGAGTCTATTGATGAGTCTGACAAAGGAAATCTTTATCTCTGCTATTGTAGTTTTTATTTCTAGCATTCCCAATGGCCCCTTTCTCCTAGTTTCTCTCAGCTAAACGTTTCCACCTATTCATGCATATTGTTTACCTTCTCACGAGATCCTCTAACATTTTAATCATTAGTTATTAGAAAGTATCTGACAGTTCTAACATCAGGTCATATCTGAGTCTTCTTCTCTTGGTTGTTTTATCTCTTTTCAGTAATTTGTGTTTTCTTGCTTTTTGTGTGTGTCTCTCCATTTTTCACTGAATGCCAGACATCATGTTTAGAACATAGCAGTACAAAGTAAATTGTATTTATATTTAGAAACGAGCACTCTTCTTGTTTTAGGCCATTGAGATGGAAGGTCGAGTCAGTCTAGTTATAAGCTGAGCTGGGTTTCAACTTTGCTGTTGCTATGGTAACCTTCAATGGACCACAGGCTTCATGGTCTAGTGGTAGGCTGTTTGTTGTCTATACTTAGGATGGGTGCTGGGTGATGGGGAATTCTCCTCAGTGTCGACACTCCACCCTCAGCTTTCATCAGTCCTTGTATGCCTGTCTCTGTCCATGCTGTTGATCCTCCTTCAGTGGTAGCCTGCTAATTTTTTTGGTACTTTTCAATAGACTTGTGATAAGGGGGCAGGAAGGCTTTCTGTTGCCTGGCTTAGTTTCAGTTTTAGGGGGCTCTGTGTACTGCACTTTGGGGGTAAAGTTTTTTCAGCATTATTGCCCCCTTTGTCCTCTTTCCTTGGCATCCAAACTGCCTTGTATATGAGGTTGGTTTTGGTCAGGAACTTTCTGCCCCTTCCCCGTGGTAGCAGACCTCTACTTGGTCTCAGTATGGGCTCTTGAGCCCAAGACAGTTACCAGCACTGTTTCCCTGTGATTAACATCTTCCATGATGATGGCACAGTCATCACAATTAACACACCAATATCAATACATTATTGTTCACTAGCGTCTATACATTATTCAGACTTCCCGAGTTTCCTCCTAATGTCCCCTTTTCTGTTCCAGGATCCCACATGACATGTAGTGACCATGTCTTTTCCATGGGCTCCTCTTGGTCGTAATTCAGACTTGTCTTGTTTTTGGTGACTGTGACAGTTTTGAGGAGTGCTGGTCAGTTATTTAGTTGACTGTTCCTCAGCTGGGATTTGTCTGATATTTTTATCTTGATTAGATTGGGATAACATGTTTTGGGCAGGAAGACCACCGAGGTAAAGTGCCATCCTCACCACATCATCATACCAAGGGGACATACAGGTAGGTCATTGAGTTTCTCTCCTCTTTGTCCATCTTCTGCTTAGAAGAAAGTCACAATGCACAGCCACTTTAGGAGTAGGGAATGATTCTCTTCTCCTTAGGCATCATATTGCTATGTAAGTTATCTGGAGTTCTTCAGTATGGGAGAGTTGCCTTTTACTCTTACTTATTATACTCTTCAGACAGATCAGTAGCAAATCTCACTGTTTCCTATCTCTCCTTGCCCTCTCCTACCTCCTGGTTACTCTTACTGCCACCATTCTTTGTCCCCTAGTGATGCCACTGGATCCAGAAAAGCACTAATTGGCCATCCCTCACTGTCACTGTTCTTTGTGGTGACAATGGAGATGTACCCTCAGGGAGTTTGGGAAGTCAGATTTCTGGTCATCAAATCAATGCTGGACCACTTCAACGAGTAGACAGACCACTCTAACAAGCCAACATCAAATGCTGAGGTGACATACCAGTGTTGAAATAAATGGTGGGCTAATTGTGTTGTCTAGTCCTAACTACCTTCCCAGGATGGGGAGTCTGATTAACTAGAGGACCTTTTGTTTGGCTGAGCATCCTGGTGGATTGGGGTAAACAAAGGTGGGAGAGGAATGGGATCAGAGATGAATCACTCAGCATGTAAGAGGTAAGAAAATGGAAATTAACAAAAGGGAATCTGGATGTCTTGTGAGTAGAGACAGTGTCGATGGGTGCTGAACCTAGAGAAGGACCTCAGAGGTGGAATTTGGGAAACAGAAATGTCCAAGTGAATTTTTTACTTGTCATGGGATCTTCAATATAACCTCCCACCTCCTCTTTCTGTCAAAGTCTAGATTGCTCATTTAAGTTGTGTGGGGAACAGGAGGACTTAAAGACGTGCCAGGTTCAGGGTCTGGGTGGAAGTGCAGAGATAAATAGCAGATATGGATGGACATTGGTGGCCAAGAATGAACAAATGGCAGATGTTTGGTTTGCAGGAGTGATAATGATGCCTATTACTGCAGAGCCTCATACAGTCCTACTCACTGTGACAATGACCTTCCCTGTGATCCTAAATCAGTCCTGTGAGCTAAGCTGGAAAGATGGTGCAGATAAGGAGACCAAGGCATGGGGAGCTGCTGCCTGTCCAAGGTCACTGCTGGCTGAGCTGCAAGTAGATCCTGATCCTGACACCTAGCTCAGCGTCCCTCTCCTTCCTTCATACTACATTTATCCACCTCTCATCAGACCCTCAGAAAGACCCCACTGTTTATTGTATAAAGAGGAACAACATTGAAGTTAGAAAATTCCTTTCAAGTCCAGGGCCTCTAAAAAACATGCCCAACATACCAATTCACTTAAAATGCAAATTCTACTGACACTAATAAGCAATATATATACATATGCATTTACACATGCAAATGAGGAGAATGGAGCACAAGCCTTTCCTCCACAGCCACCCAAACTTGATAACTATATTCAAGACATTCCATCAAAGGGGAGTTGAGAGGCCATGTCCCACCCCTCCTCACCAGGTTCTGTCCTTCCTGGATGCTCCAGAGCCTCAGGTAGCACATGTGGTCCCTCAGAAGCCAGAGCATTCACAAGTTCCAGGCTCCCTGTTAAACTGTGTGATATGGTATAAGTCCTAACACCTCTCTGAACTTGTTGCTTGTCCTGATCTTGATCCTATTGACCTTCCCCCGCCTGCCTGTTGCAACCTCCCTCAAGTTTTAGGTCCAGAGGGTCTTCCAGACAGCTCATGGGTATTACTGAGCCCACCCCCACCCCACCCCTCCCCCGAGCTGTATCCTCATTTATTCACCCTGGACTCAAACCCACAGCTGCCAAAACAGACCCTCCCTGGAAGATCTCCAAGTTCCAGTTTAATTATGCCTTACCTTCAAAACATTGGGATTCCCAGCAGGTGATCCCATTTGGGGATTACCTCAATAGTGCCTGCAGCTGGGGATGGAGATAGACAAAAAGTTTCTTGTGGGAAGGTGAGACACCTGGATTACACTCTCAGGTGTCACAGGTACTCAGCTGCAGCAACAGATGAGATTTTCCATGCACTTAAATATTCAATTACAAGTGTCCTCATTCTCTACCAAAACTTTTAAAAATATATTTTATGTATTCAGCTGCCTTCTTAAGTGACACTGAGTTCTAAGGGTCTTCGTGATAAATATCATCTAGTAGAGCTCTGTGGGACAAAGTGGATCCTCACGGGACCATTGGCGTCCACAGCTTTGCCAATGACCCCACTTGGTTCTCTGCAGCCCAAACTTCTCTGGCGCTTTTGGGGAAGGGGGATGAGGCACAGCAACAAGACAGAACAGTATTACCTCATTTGGGGGGAGAAGTGTATATAAAAACATGGCCAGCACTGCATACACGAACCTACTAGAAATTATCTCTTGATAATTCATGGGCTTTTTGATATGCCAATAAATATTTTTCTACCACTTGCATTTTAATGTTCACTTGGCATTTCCTCATATGGATGTACCATTTGTTCCCAAACTAGTCTCTTATTAGGATGCTTTCTAGTTATTTCTCTGCTATGAATAATGTTCTGGAAAACCCTACACACTTGTCTCTACACACATATCCCATTAGGAAAATTTCTAGAAGTGGAACTCCCAGGTCAAAGGGCATGCTCATGCAGGATTCTGTACCTGATTTCAAATTGCCCTCTAACACTGTTGTCCCAACTTCTGCCGCCACCAGTGGAGGGCAAGGCTCCAGCTTATGGAAGCTTAAGTCCCACCTCTGTTGCCCCAGGTCTTAGTGTGGTGGGAGTGTCCCTCACCCCTGTGGCACCATGTCTCGGCTCTGCTTTCTGCAGCTCTCTGCACACAGCCCAGTCCTGATAAATATTTGTGGCTTATTAAACAAGAGCTCCATCTCCCCAGCCACAGCCCAACCCGTGGCAGCCAGATGCAGGCCTGTCCTCCTCCTGCAGCAGAGGCAGGTAATAGATGGCCAGGAGCCCGCCCCAGCCCAGGTCTCCCCACGCAGTGATGAGGGGCAGGACAAATGCGAAGTGAGCGGCGATATTTCTTGAAAGCAGGAGCCAGCAGAATCTATAACTCGGCCCTGGAGTCCCCACAGACACCGAAGGATCTGTCTGTGTGTGTGTGAAGAAGCATCTCTGGTTGGAGCTAGTGGACAGGAGCCAGGGAGGGGGTGGCGACGGGACCAGGACTCCAGAGGGGGCAAACTCAGTCCTCTCTCTCTGAGCAGGAAGTAGCCTTGCAGCCAAAATGGAAACTGCTACAGAATCAATTCCCAGCTCAACACACTTACCAGGCAGGGGTGGGGCTGCCAGAGGTAGAAAGCGAGGAGGCATGGAGAGGTCAGACAGCGGCTGCCTGATGAATATCCAGGACAAATTCACTGCGGAACACGCAGACATTTCTGGCTTGCTGCAGGTACTTTAACTCCTCCCTACTCTCTACCTCCTCCTCAATCCCTTCATCTCCAGGCTCACTCTGGGACCCCAGGTGTAGTTGGAAGCCTGGCTAATCACCAATGGTGAATCTCCAACTCGTCACACGTGGAGCTGCTTCCTCCGCTGCTTTACTGTGGTCTCTATTCCTGCAGCAGAAAGACTGGACTTCATTATCCCCAGGCTGAGCCTGCTGCAGAGGAGGCTGTGGTCACCAGTAACCTCTCGGCACTTGGACTCCCCGCAACCAGGCTTCCAAGGTCGTGCGGACCTGACGCCTCCACCATCTCTGACTGCTGAAGACCCCAAGCTAGTCTCTGGTAGATTGTGTTAATGGCTCTGAATGGCCTCCCTGTCTCCAGGCCCTTTGATAGTGACATCCCACAGTCCCCAAAAGTCTCAACTCAGACGTGTAACTTGCTTTGGCCAATGGGACAGAAGTAACCTGGACTCAAGCAGAGCTTGAAAAAGTGCTTGTGTGCTTTCACCAGGTACCTGTGCTTCCATCAGGAGGACATATCTGGCCTAACTTGCTGGAAGCATGTAAGACATACATGGAGGACAGTGAAGCTGTCACAGCCCAGGTCATCCCAGACCAGTTAGCCACCAGCCAAACCTGTATCACAGATGCATGAGCAAGCCCAGACAAGATCAGCTGAGCCCAGTTCAGCTGACCTGTAGACTCATGGGAAACCATAATGGCTGTTGCTTTAAGCCACCAGGATTTGGGGTGCTTGGTATGCAGCTACAGCTAACTGATACATCTCTTTTATCTATACATTAAAGTCATTCCACAGAGATCAGCCTGAAGGGAGCCAGGCTTGGCGCTAGAAGATGTGAAACCCTTGGAAGCTCAGACTGAATCTCTGATGCTCAAGTTTCCCATCGGGAGCTATTCTATGATGAGCCAAAAAAAATCAAATTTAGGCACTAAGGGTTGCTAGGTCCTCTGAAATTCTACTTATGTCAATGTTTTAGATTTTATTAGTTTTCATCATGCTGAATAAATAACACAGGCTCATTAGGAAGATCACAAACAAAATAAACATGTATAAAGTTAACACTCTGCTTACTGTACCACCTGCCTCTACCCCTGCCCATGCCAGCAGTCATTACTCTGATTCATTCCCTAGAGGGACCCATTGTTAACCATCGGATGCACATCCTTTCAGATATTGTTTAGTGTGAACACACACACAGAGTTCTTCATTCTACGAAAATGGAATAACAAATATTGTTCCAAGACCTATTTCTTTTACTTAGTGGGCCTCTGGTAAGTCATTCTTTTTAACAACTGTTTAGTGTTTCAGGCCACAGACATACTGACACTTTCCACCTCCTTATAGACGTTTAGATTGGTTAAGAGTTTGTGATTATAACTGAAATGAACTTCTTTGTCTATGACACCTTTGTGCACTCATGGTGCTATTTCTATGGGATACACACCCACAAGCAGGACTACTAGGTCAAGGGTAATCTCACTTTTTACTTTTAATACATATTGCCACATGCCTTTCACAAAGAGTGGAGGGCATGAGGATGTCTGTCCTTCCACACCCTCGCCGACTCTGGCTAACATCAGTCTCGTAGACTTTTTGCCAGTCTGATGGGGAAAGAAATAATACCTTGTTTTAAATTATTTTTATTATGAGTGAGATTGAAATAGTTTTAGGAATTTATCAGCAATTTGCTTGTCATTTTTGTTGAACTCCTGTTTGCTGTTTGTATAATTTGACTATTTTCTCTATCAGCTTGTGATTGTTATCTTATTGAATATAGCAGGTCTTTATATATTATGGCTATAAACTCTGTCATATATGTTCCCAATTGTCCTAAATTCATCATGCCTTTGCCACTTAGACAGACAACCCCACTAAAAAACCCAGAACCGTAGGTCTTAATTCATTCTCCAGGCATTTAGTCTCCATGTTAAAATAAACTACTGTGGGGGGAATAGCTAAAGAAGCAGGGTCTGAGAATATGATCTTCCAACTTCCTGGCACTTCTGTGAGCACCTCTGAAGTGTTGATCCCTCTCTGGGATCAGCTTCAGTGATGTTAGGGATTTATAGCAAATGCTTTCACTATCCCATCCCATAACCTATCAGCCCACCTTGAGGTTCACCTGCAGCTATTGCTGCGTTCTACCTCAAGCCCCTGCATCTCTCTGCTTTCCTGCCTGAGACTTTTCCCCAATGCCCTGGCAGCTGGTACAATCTATGTAACTTGTACACATGGCAGCCTAGAAGTGTCAGAAGATTTAATGACCCTGGAGGAGTAAACCTCAACCAGTGAGGGACAGGAGTCAGAGGACAAAGGCTTCAGCTTCTCCATCCCTTGGCAGGGACAATACCAAAGCATCTTCTTCAGGGTTTCTCAGTGGGTCCCCAATAGGACCCCAGTGGGACCAAGAATTGGTTGCTGTATTAGTCAGGGTTTTCCAGAGAGAGGTGGGGGTGGGTGTTTACTAGGAGGAACCAACTCACGTGACTATGGAGGCAGACAAGTTCCAAGATCTGCAGTTGGCAAGCTGAAGACCTAGGAGAGCACATCGGGTGTTTCCAATCCTATAACTGGCAGGCTTGTGACCCAGCAGGAGCCAACGTTTCCCTGTGAAGCAGGAAAAGACCAATGTCCCAGCTCCAGGCAGTCGGGCAGCCGCAGCACCCTCTTACTCATCAGCCCTTTTGTTCTATTCAGATCTTCGACAGATCAGGTGAGGTCCACCCACAGAGGGAGGGTCATCTGCTTTATTCAGTCTGCAGACTCAAATGTTAATCTCATCCAAAACACCTTCACAGACACACCAGAATAACATTAACCAAATGTCTGGACACCCCATAGTCAAGTTGAAGCCTTCACAGGCACTGTGCAGACAGATAAGACCCTCAGAAAACTGGATCACTTCTTGGCTGGCCAGAGAAAGGACAGTACCAAGGGCCCCAACAGGTGCCCCAGAGAAAGATGGCCCCTCCTCAAGGGACCACCTGCGTGAGCATGACACTGAATGAGTAGCCAGCATAGCAATAGCTAGCAAAGCCACGACATCTGGGGCCTGGCTCCTCAGGCGAACCTCCCACTAGTCCATCCTGAACAGATCGCTAAAACCCTTTCACACATGGCAATAGAAGGAGAGCATCCATCCATGAACTCAAATTGGTGCATTATCATTAACTGCATTAGGTGGCCAGATCACCAAGGCCTAAAGGCCTAAACCACTTCACCAGATGGCCTGGGGACAGAATGTCCCATTCCCAAGTGTCATTTGCTTAGGAAGCCCCAGCTCCAGCAGGGGTTTCACGCAGGAACTTTTTCTAAGACACCAACCAGCGGGTTACAATTATGTAGGATTCGTGGACCCTGCCAGCATTTCCCATGACGGGGCAAGATAATGAGAGTCTTGTGGTCTAAGGTATTGCTTCCAGGACCCCTAGGCCGTAACCAGTCTGCTTTCATCCCCCTCATCCACCCCCCACCCGCCCACGCACAAGACTCTCTTCCAGTCTCCCTACCATCCCCATCCTTGGGCTGCTTAGGGAACATCAATTTTCTTTTGCTTTACGATGCAGAGCAAGTCCATGCTTCTTTGTCTCAACCTTCTCCCATCTAGCAGTACCCAGGGGCCAGCAGGCCCATTAAGGTGTTTTCCCAAACAAAAAGAATGTATAAATCTTCTCTGCCTGCAAGTAAAAGGCTCCTAATGCAGCCAGCTTTTAAAACCGCTGTTTCTGGTGCTCTTGCTAGTTACACCTGCAAAGCACTTACTAGCTGCCTGGCACAACGGAGCTTTCGGTGAGATAAGCAGGCGGGGTTGCTGCAGATGAGGTGCTGCCTCACTTCACTGCAGGAACGTGGGTTGGTGGCTGGGTACCGCAGGTGAGGTGGTCCGGACACAGCCAAGGAAGACCCAGGGGCCAGCCAGGGTTCCTCTTTTCTTTTTCTTGAGGGAGTCCAGCTGCCTTGAGAGGATGTCCTCACAGCCTTGCCTTGATCCAAAGGCAGATCTTGGGGACCATGGACTCACCTGATGAGCCCGAAGCACATAGCTCCTTTGGCATAAAGAGCAGGAGGAGGACCTTGGACAAGACACCTCCCTTCTCCTGCCCCAGCTGGCCTGGAGCTCCCGGGCTGTGGAGCTGAACCTCTGGGAAGGTGGGAAAGGAAGCAGAGCTGGAACCACCCTGGAGAGAAGCCACAGCCCCACCCAGACCCCTGCAGGCCCCAGGCCCCCACCAGGGCTCAAAGCAGCTGCGCAGAATTTGCAGGGCAGGCAGTGGGGACGGGCAAGGCAGGGACGACAGAGCACAGGGGCCCAGGAATCTGCCTGCCTCTTTAATGAGGAAGTAATTCAGTTAGCCCGGATTTCCCTGTCAGCAGCTTTTATTAAATGCAGGAGCAGCCGGGCTGTTAGGGGAACCGTGGGGATGGCAGGGGGAAGTGAGTGGAGCGAGGAGGCACGTAGTTAAGCAGATCAGGAGGCGGGGGGGGGGGGGGGGGGGGGGGGGGG